>VDFB02271358.1:571293505-571333821 GCA_007258455.2 Sequoia sempervirens
GGATCAACAATGGACACCTCAACACATGCCTTCATCGAGACCATTTCCCGCACGCTTGTTCGTCATGTGCATTAAGGAAAGATTGTCACATGGGCTAGCAGGCAAGGTGACATCTGTCACTTTTGTGGGATCTACCAGGTTTTGAAAATGGCAGCTACTTCATAAGAGAGGAAGATCGACGGTTGATGGCGGGTGATGTGGTTCAATCCTAGCCACTCCCCACCACCCCATGAGGGCCCCACCTGTGTCCCATATTTTGTAATGGGCAAGAGGGAAAGTTCCACGTGGACATTCTAAAATGTTTTGATGAACTCTAGTGGAGCTAGAATGCTGCTAAATTTTCTTGAGATAGCACTGTGATGAAAACAACATTATTTCTATGATTATTCTTTTGAGAACATGTTTGGGATTTCGGCCATCAATTCTGACAGTTATTGGTACGTGTGGGAAGGTGATAATTAAGCAAGGTAGTGTACAAACTGATACTTTGAGATCAAATCAAGATCATTACCCAATGTTTTTCTATGAAGAAATACAAGTGTATTAATTCCCAAGGGTGAGCGGGTAACCATGGCACGACAAGTTTTAAATTGATGTTAAGTATGTGGTTGAAATATGTGTACAGAGTGGATGTATATCGACTTTGAGCTTTTCTGATTAGGAAAAGGCAATAATAGCATACAATTAAGCTTTATCACATCTAGTTATACCAGTGATATTTGACCATTGATTTAGTTTTAAACATGATCAACAGTTGAGATTTTAAAAGCTAAAAGCAGATTGTTGTCAGCCTGTGCGCACAAGCTTTCCTTGAGTATTAATGGTTGGAACGCTTGCATGGCTTAATATAATGAGGATCGATGATCATATCTTTCATTCAAAATTTGCATTCAGAGGTAGACAATTGAGTTCTAGTCCAAAAGTAGAATTGGTGAGAATTTTCTAAGTTTTCTTGTTTTAGGTCTCAGGAAGATGAGTAAGGCATGTGAGTCTATCAAACCAGTACAAAGATCCAGGAGATTGAGTTTGCTGGAGTCTAAGGAAAATGCTCCTGATGAAGAAATTGATACCAAAGGAGCTCTTGAAACACCAAAGGGTGGAAGGGCACATAGGAAATTCAAGAAATATGGTGTAAGGAGCAATTATCGTCTAAGAAGCTGGACTGTTTCAGAAGAGCTGGTCAAGTTTAAAGGGAAGGAGCTAATTGAATATGAAAAGAAGGCAAAGAAGAAGTGCAAGTACCGTAAGGCCTATCTAGGGAAAAATAATTCTCCTATTGAGGTTTTGGATAGCCTTTCAGGTAGTGGAGGTGATATTGATCCAGAGGGTGATTATTATCCCCTCCCTAGTACCTTCAGAAGACTCTAACAAGGAAGTGGTGATGGTTCCTCCAATTCCACCACAAACAAGACAGGGGCGAGTATCCTTTGAGACTAATGACTCTACCCCATTTTTGTTTTTGATGATACCATTGCCACCTTTTCAAGATTGTCCTATTCAGCATTCATGTGTTTTCTTGTTTCTAGTGTTGATGTGAAAATTTTGTAGGCTAGTATGTTGGAGAAGTGTTAGACTTCCTATCTTTGGTGGCATGTGTGTCTTTTCTAGATGGTATACAATTTTTTTCTTAGACCGCGAGTGGAGAATATTCTTTGGTCAACAAAGATGAATATTTGATGTTGTTGCAACAAACTTTTCCTTTTGGAGAGTTGGTGTGTCTTCATTCAAAGAATGTAGCATTTAGTCTTTTACTCTTCCATTTTCCTCAATCATTACATGTACCTAACTAAGGAGTGTCTCAAATTTTGGTGCAAATGATCTTCAAATGAAACAAAATATAAATATAATTTGGGGGTATGTGCAGGATCACGATGGGCCAAAAAGTGGCAATATTATGGGTATTTGTAGGGTATGTGGCTGATGACTTTTTCTTACCCAAAATTGATGAAACAAAAAGGGTTTTCAGAGGATATTCTCAACTTTCCACCAATATAAATTATGCTTTAATTTGAATTTAATAAATAATTATTATTCATTCTCTATTAGAATTACGACTAAAGTCTTGATCGATAGGTCGATTGAAAAACATCTATAACTTTCAAATGGTATCACATTTTTTGAATCTGAAACATGAGTCACATTCTATGCTTTACATACTATAGGATTAAAAAAAGAAAGCTTAAATTTCATGAAGTTTTGACCAAGTTAAGGTGGTTAGACATATGAGTTTTTATATTTTTTAAAAGTTGTAATAAAAAATTCATAATTAATTATTTACTTTGAAAAAAATTACAAAAAAATATTCATCACATCCAGACATGAGTCATCTACTTATATATAAAATATTATAAAAAAATATTATCATTTTATTATGGTTAGGGTGGTCAAACAGACGCTTACTTCTTATTTTTTCCCTGAAATTTAAGTACTACTCCATTGAAATTTCAAATTTTCACCAAATAGATTTTATTTATTTTTAAATAAACCTAGTAGTTTAGAAATTGTATTCAATTTTCTACAGATTCTATTTGTACATAGTTTTGAAATAATATAGATAACTTATTCAAATTTTTACGTCAAGTTGCCTAGCATTGATTTTTCTGAATTTTTTGCCACTGAAGGGCCTATTTTTTCCATGATGATCCTGCACATACCCTGGGTCTGATGCTTGTTTCTCCCTTGTTCTCTAAAATGGATTTCAGGGCTCATTACATGGGTCATATTTTTAGGTCTAAACAGGGTCTAGGTAAAAAGCTAAGTTTAGAAAAGGCATTTTGGCAAAAGAATATCTATGAATAGAACAATAGATTGTCCTGGGTGTGAGTCCTGTATGTAATAGTCTTAAATTGGTTTTATAAAGTCTATAGATATCAAAACAAATCTTAGTTCAGGAACAAGTACTCTCCTCTGTATAATTCTTACAAGTTATAAATGAAGATATTAATGGTATTCTCATTTGTCTTTAGTTTTTCCACTATATGCATGATTCTATTTTAGCTTTAACTCAAAGAGTTAATTAAATGCTTGAAGAGGGTTATAGATTTGTAGGGAATTACACAGGATTTGATAAGAAGTTATTGTTTCAGGCATTGTGAGTTTTCATACTGCAAATTATTATGAGAATAGTCCATCAATTTCTAAATTAAGTGACTTATATAAATTACTGGTTCTTACCTATTTGACTCTGTTGTCCCAATTGATGAAGCACTTATCTATTTGTTAAATAACCTTGCACAAAATGAGCTACTAGCATCTCAGACTGTAAATTTTGAAATCAGAACAATACTCATTTAAAAATATTTTCAATTGTGATGTATGGGTTTGAACTACCCCTGTCTCCTGGCAAATAGGTAATCATCTTCTTAAAGGTTTTCCAAACCTTCAGTGAAGTGCATTATTTTCAATATGTAGGAGTATATATATGTATAATTGTGTTATCAACATGATATACCTAATTTGAACACAATAAGGAATACCCTCCTAGGTCTCACAGAGCCTGAAGAGTAGGAATAAAGACCTCAAAATCTTTTACTCATTGTGTTGGCCTCTGACCTTGAATTTTCTTAGCCATAAGGGTTGGCTACCCTTTAGAGAAATTCATGGTTCTACTGGAAAAAGAACCAACAGGAGGCTTGTAAATTATGTGGACCTAATCTAGTGTTGTAATGTGTTCTACACATTCACATTGGATTTAGGGACCTTCTAAGCTACATAGACCCAATTTTCCCTTAATTTAGTGTTGCAAAATGTATTTATTTACGCTTTCACATTGAATTTTGGTCCCTCTCACATTTATGGCATTAATATCATCATTAAGAGGCCCCTAAGACCCTATATTGTGCATCCTGAGGCATATTTCAATCAAAAACCTGACAGTATCAACATATAAACTTAATTTACACACTCCTCAACACTTTAGCAGTCAAAATAGACCCTATGGGAAAGTGCTAAATGAGTCCCATCTAGGTGGGACCCATTCAACATAGATAGCGAATGAGTCCCATTTGTCCTATTTTTGAGGTTTTAAGCAGGAAAATTTGGTTTTAACTTGTTCAAATTTCTTCTATGTCAGCCTTTGGGATCAAATAAACGGTCATTTGAGTGCATTTCCTATATAAAAAAAGCTTTCAAATCATTATTTCATTAACCATTCATGATATCAAGTCAAGAAAGCAAGAGCAAAGCATTCCAAGACTTCACAAGAGCATCAAGAGAGCATTCAAGGTCATTTCTAAGGCATTCAAGGGCATAATACTTCATCAATTGTTGCAGCAATTCAAGATCCATCATCATTTCAAGCATATCAAGCATCAATCATGTTATTGAGCTAGTGTTGTGATGTAGCATTGAAGATCCAAGATCAAGCATTGTTCTACTCCTATTGTCAAGATCAAGATCTACATCCTTCATGGCCATTTCATGTTGAGTTGTATATTTACAAAGCATCATTTACAAGGAATCATCCAAGGTAGCATTGTCCATTTTTCATGTCCTTGTTTCATTGTTTCATCATTTGGTTTAATTACCTAAAAGGGGTTTGACAAAGGCAAACCCCTATTCCCTAACAATCAATGATTTATCTCTTCTTTGTGTAATTGCAGGTCTATGTGCTTTGAAGACTTGAAGGATAATTGAAGACTAGCTTACAAGTTTGGAGAAAGTTGGAGTTTTCTCCCCATTTGCAATGTTGTAATCTTCACTAAAAGGTCACCTACATCCCCAAAACTAGAGTTCCAAATCCAGAAACTTGAAGAAGTAGATTGAGCAGAATGAGAAGAACAAATTTAGGCTTTGAATTCCCAAAAAGGTGAAATGGGACTGATTCACCACAAGTAGTGAATGAGTCCCATTGTAGGTGTTTTCTGGAGATTTTTGCAAATTCAGATACCCTTTTTCCCAAAACCTATTCCCGTGCAAAAATCTAGATCTGGGACTGATTCACCTAGAACGGTGAATGAGTCCTAGTAAGCCTAAATTTTAGGTTATTTAGCATTTCCAGTCTCCATTCAAGTCAAGCTACAAGTTTCCAAGTGCACACTTTTAATTTTATAGCTTTCTATTCTGATTTATTTGCATTTAAATTTCATTTAGTGAAGTTTCTTTCATCATTGAGTTCAATCATTAGATCTAGCATTTCATACATTTTTCCAAGCCCTAGCTTGGTGGTGAACCCCTCATTAGTTTAAATTTTAGCCTCTAGGACATCCCTATTGCAAGATCTCTTTATCCTTTGCATTGAGATCTGAAGGGTTATCCTTGAATGAAATTGGAGAAGTGGGTGTGCTCTATGTCCTAAAATCATATGATAGCACCATACCACTTTTACAACATTTCATTTTGGTGAACTTGCATTTAGAACATTTCATTTTCTAACTTGGATTCCATCATCATCCTAGATCTAGCTTGCATTGACTTTGCATTAGGGTTTGCATTAGTTAATTGGTATTCTAGGGTTTCTAATTTTTGCATTAGTGAAAGTGCATATAGGTTGCAATTTTGCATCTTAAATCATTGAAAATCATCTAAAAACTACATTTGCATTTAGTTTATAGATCATACAAACTAGAAAACATAAAAATCACTTAAAATTCCTTGAAAATTTTGAAAAAAACCCTCACTAGGACTTATTCGCCACCTTGGGTGAATCAGTCTCAGAGCAGATCTAAAATAGCATTTTAGAACATTTAAAACCTTGTTTTTGCACTTCTTTTTGTTGCCATTGGTTATCTATTTCAGTGGGTTGACTTTCTATTACATGCATTTCACTTGGTCCATTTCATGCATTGTTCAATTCCAAATTTGCATTTACAACATTTCATCTTTCAAGTTGTTGCATAGTGTAATCAACAAATTACCTTGTTTCAAATCTAAAATTACATTTAAATATTTCACTTTAGGCCATAGAATTGCACTCTATTTACTTTTCCATGATAACATGTTTTCTTTCAAGAGATGTGGATTTGATATGGTTTAAAATGGATTGAATAAGTATGTACAACATCCCCTCTTATGAGTTCAATTTAGAATACAACAGTGAGGTCATTAAGAAACATGTTAGTCATCCTTCTGCTATATTTCATAGTTATGAGAATATCTTATAGAAAGTGGATCAAACCATTGACACAATCCTTAATATTACATTGCCTATTGGTGGTGATGGTATGATACAAGAGGATGCAAGTGTAGACAATCATAACAATCATACTTTTTCTTCTCCTGATACCTCTCCTATTAGTGACAAAGGTATCTTGGTGAAAGAAGATACAAGCATTGTGGGTCTTGATTGTCCCTCTCCTCCTCCTCTTTTGGTAGATATTAGAAAAAAAGAAGATGAGATCGTAGAAACATTTCTAAACATCACCTTACCTAGTCTACATTTATCCCTTTCTTCTGAGAATGTTTTACCAAAAGAGGATGATATCATAGATAGCCATAATTTTCCTTCTCCTAATATCCCTCCTCGATGCAAAGAGGATAGGTTGGTGTTAGAAGATGTACCTATTGAGAGATGAGAATCTTGTTCCTCCCTTCCCTAATGCTCCTTACATTTGGAAAGATCTATTTGATAAGCATGATTTAATCATAGTTGTCCTCTTAATGCCTCCCCTACTTGTGATGAAGGAACTTTACAAAATCTAACCATGGAATGTGATGAACATCTTACAAGATATCCTACTAGGTTAGATAGTATGGCACAATATAATGAGACCTTAGAGAAAAAGGACAATCAAATAGGGCCTTCTCCTAATATCCCCACTATTGATAAACAAGAAAATCCAGTCATTGATAGCTCCCTTACCAATGGTGAAGTCATTTTAGAAGAACCAACCTCTGAATGTCATGAGCATCTAGCTTGTAATTCTCCTAAAAACTATCCTCCTAGGGAAGGTATCATGGTACAAGAAAAGGATAACATTGACAATAATGATATAGTGTCCTTAGATGAAGATGATGAAGTAACATTAGACTCTCACTCACTAAGGGATATTAATATTATTCAACCTCAACTCATCCTTTACCCACCTTCACACAAACTCAAAACAAACCTGAATTTATATCCTTTACACACCTAAGAATGATGTTTTGCAACTTAGCCAAGTCATAATACCATTTCTCATACATATAACACTAGAAACAACTTGCAACCAAGACAACCAACCCCAACAACCTTACCTTTGCCTAATCCTATCTTACCCGATCATCCTTTTTTTCCTTCACATAGTGGGAAGGAGTATGATCTTGTTGAACAACTTAAGAATACTCCTTCAAATATATCCCTATGGGACCTAATTTAGAATTCACCTAATTATCATACTATGCTTCAAATAGCCTTGCAACAAGTTGTGGTCCCTTCTAGTGCAAAATTGAATGCCATAGCAACCATGATTCAAGGAAAAATGTTGAAATTATTTTTCACCAAAGTGAGCTCCCTCCTTTGGAAGTGCAAAAAAAAATCATGCCTTCATGATATAATAGCTGGATACAATAGATTAGCAATAAAGAGAACCCTTCTTGATAATGCTTCTACTCTTAATGTGTGTAGTATCACATTTTTAGATAAACTTGGTGTGGATAAGTCAAAAATTCAACCCGGTTGCTTTTCAATTCATGGATTTGATAACATAGGAAAGCAACCATTGGGGGTGATTACTTTACCTATTACAGTTGGAAAGGCCACATTACAAACCCTGATTCATGTCATGCCAAACGATCTTTCATATAATATCATTTTGGGAAGACCATGGATTCATGAGATGCACGTGGTGCCCTCTACCATTCATCATATCATGAAATATGTCTATAACAACAAAGTATATACAATCAAAGCCGAACCTAAACCAAACAGTTGTTTGAACATTGAGAAAGGTAAAGAGAATCCTTTGAAAACATTGACACCAACTATGCAAGTAGAACCCATGCAACAGAAAGACAAATAAAAGAAAATGAGGACATCACGAAGCTACTAGAAGATGATTGTGGTTCCTTAGATTTTGAACCAACATTCATGGGAGAATACAATATCATAAACAAATATTTAGACAAGGGAAAAGAAAAAGTAGTAATGTCAACGCAAAATTTAGAAGACCCTTTGAAAGCATCCACCTCAACCACTTTAGAACAAAAGACAACAAATTACACAAAAAACCTTCACTTATTGTCCTTTGATAGAAATAAAACCATAAAAAAAACCTTCACTTAATATCAACACTCTTACAAAAGATTCCTCTAAGCCAACTGATAGGGTAGGGTTGGATGGAACACTCATTGTTCCATGCTTTGGGTCTCACCTTGGCGAACCCATTTGGTGTCACTCTCCACCACCTTAACCTATAGGCCCTAATGCTTGTTAGGCACCCCTGGTTCTCTTGGCCAACCCTCCTATCATCTCCATTTCCCTAACCAAGCCAATCTTGGTGCTCTCTCTACCATTCTCTCCTTAGCCCTTAATCTTCCTAAAGGCTAGCTAAATCTCCAACCTTCACTTATTCGATGTAGGGGTGTGTGATGTCTCCCATGGCTTCAAGACCATCCCCCTAGGGTTCTTGATCATCCACCAATCTCCAATTCTCCATCACTCTCACCAAACCCTCTTCTAGGGTTAAAAAGGCTACTAGCCCTTGAGCCCCAATTAGGTCTCCTAACCCAAGAAAAGTGGAAACCACTCCGAAAACCTCTAAATGACTTAGGATCTTTTCTTGGGGTTTGTGTTTCCTATACCCACACCTTGAAGATTTTTGGGGTTTGGAGCCTGTACTGTCCGTACACTGCCCTAGCCACGAACTTAGCACTTTTAGGCTTGTTTTAAGCCAATTTTTGACCTTTTGCTTGAGAGAAGTCATTTGATTCTTCCTCCATGCGGTCTGTCAGGGCTCCATCCTTCTTGCCAAGCCTCTGCAAGGCCTCCTGCATCCACCACACACCTTGGTTTGCCAGGGGATTGACACCCTTGCAACTTTAGTGCTTGTTTTTCACTGTCTTTCCTAGCTGGGCATTGCCAAGCTCGCCTAGGAAGAGACTTTCCTCATGATCACTCAACTCCTATAGACTCCTAACCCTAACCTATTTACAAACATGGAGCCTAGCCACATTCACACAAGCCCGTACACTGTGCTATAGGGGAAATGTAAGCTAAAACTCCATTTCTTTTACCAGTCCGCCAATCAGATCTATCACTAAAGAAAGAACAAAGTATTTACAAGTAAGCTTGAAAAGAATAACCCAACTATCTACCATTCCAAGAAATCTTGAAAGATAATGTTACTACATCCTACTCTTATTCAAAATACCATGATCATTCTATTAGCGTACTGAATCAAACAAAAACACAAAACTGGAAATGTACACCAAAATATCACTGCTCTCTTAATTTCATAACCAAAATACAAACTTGAATACTTCCAACCCCTGCTTTAGGTCAAGGCCCACCTTAAATATTGTTCCTGAATCAATTATCTCCTTTGGTCAGACTTATTCATGACCTAATGGTCAAAGTTACAAAATCCACTGTGTTTTTCAACTTTTCCAAATGTTAGCAACCTAAGCAAGATGAGCTTCTAAACCCATCCATTCTTTCCACTTCTAATTCTAATGATCACAATAGATCAAGTATTATTCATAAACCTCAAATGCTATCTAAATGGTCAACATGACCTTAAAGCATTAAAACCACAAAATTTCATCCTAGGCTCACAAATTTGCCTAGTGCTACCTAATGCTTCCTAGGTGCTCCTACACCACCAACTTTAACATTAGTGCATCCTAAATTGATAAACACTAGTTGTCTTGATTATTATCCATTGAATGAAATGAAAGAAACAAATAAATCTTTGCTTAATGTCAATGTCATCACACAAAACACTAATGATTTGAGTTTGTTAGATTTTACACCCTCCTATAAAGGAGAGAACAAAATCTCGCAATCTAAAGAGTCTTGTGTAGGTATGAAACCTTGTACTAAGCAAGAGATAACTTTGTCATCAAATAAAGCAACATCTTCTACTTTTTATCAAGAGGGTATCTTAACAAGACTTCTCCAAGATCGTCTGACATCTCTTCCTCCAAGAACACAAAAGATATTTTACTATAAGAATTCATTTTGTGCATATCACAGAGTTCATGGTCACTCTACTAATGAATCTAAGGCTTTAACTAACAAAATTCAACATCTTAGGGACTGTGGTGCTCTTCCAAGTTGTGTTAAAGCACCTAGTTCCTCTAATTGAAACTTATCCTATTCGGCTCATCCTTGTCTTGCACTCAGTGGGGGCAATGGGTTAGGTAGCCTTGTCCTTGTATGTCACTTGTCATTGTCTCTTTTGGTTAGTTGACAGACTTATTCATGATGTAGTTCGATTCGGAAACATATGACTTGGAATATGGATTTTTGAATAACCTCTCATGTATTCTTCTACTTTTAAAACAATGGTGTTAGCAACTGTAAACAAATATTTTGGCTTCCAAGGGTCTTTCTAGCACTTCTAGGTTTTTCACCTAAAAGGAGAACGATGGGCCAAAATGCAATGTAAACACTCAATATTAATGTAATATGGATGTAATATACCTAGAGAAGATGAAATAAATGAAAATAACTGATAAAATGGATTTATTATGCATGCAAAACTAAGAAATGCAAAGTTTTTGAAAACACAGTGTTGTATGCAGAAAGAGCTAAAAACATGAACAAACAAAAATAGAACTTAATAAAACTGAATGAGGTGCACCTGGAGGCTGAAAGCTGGTGTTGAGAGGTTCTGAAATGTTGTAGAGATTAGTGTTGAAGCCCACTAGGCATTATTCACACAGATGGTGAATTAGTCCTATTTTTGGTGAAAATTGTCAGAATAGGTTTTAGGATGCAGGGAACACAAAACTTCAGAAAACACTTTTTCAGGCCTGACAATGGGATTCATTCACCACAGATGGTGAATCAGACCACCTATAGATTTTTGAAAAGTCAAAGGTCAATTATGTGGGTCTTGGTTTGCACTTTTCTGTCTGACAGCTTATCAGATCCAAATTTGGAAAATCTGAGAAGAAAGTGTTCTCCAAGCTTCAAATAGGGTTATGTTGACTTTGATGATTTTGATGACTTTACAACACCTTTTTGACACGTTTATCTTTGACAAATCTACCTGTAGACACCTAAAAATGACCTAGGCCTGCAAGCTTCATTTTTACCACTTTCGTCCTAGCATAATTAAGTCATTTAATTATTTCCTTGGTCCACATTCGACTATTGATTAAATAATTCATAATTATTTAATTAATTCATGTCATTTATTCCACATGATTATTAAATAAATAAATATTATTTATTAAATACGTCATTAATTGTCTAAGGTCTTCCTTTAATTAAATAAATTTCTTAATTTATTTAATCCCCTTTGTCATTTATTTCTTCTTGATTATTAATTAAATAAATTTTATTTATTTAAATATGTCACTAATTAAGTCCCCTTCTTTCTAAAATTAAATAGATTCTTATTTATTTAATTTTTGTCCACTTTCCACTATAATTAAATAATTATTTTAATTATTTGATTATTCATTAAACTCTTCTCTCATTAAATTAAATAAATTTTATTTATTTATTTAATTTGGTCTACTCTCAAATTTTGAATTAAATCATTATTTAATTCAAAATGATTCCTTTTGTCACATTCTTCTATAATTAAATAATATCTTTAATTATTTAATTATTCATTGGCCACCTAAATTAAATAATTTTAATTATTTAATTTCTCCTATCACCTCTTTGTCTGTGCCAATCTTATCTTCCACATCAAATCTTATCTCTTGACATCTCATTCAATTTCAACCTTTGATTGAATTATTTTATAATTCAATCTCAACCCTTCATCTTTATCATTTTCCCTAATTTTGACCTAACCCTATTCCATACTACAACATTCAATCTTGACCATTGATTGTAGGGTATTTGTCATCTTCTCATCCTGGCCACACATTCAAAATTGCAGTTTTTATAAAATGGCAATTTTGTTCTTATTTTGGGATCTCATTATCATTCTGTCAACTTAGGCTATTATTATTGTCATTTGCAGTCATTGTCATTTTAGTCTATTGTGAGGTCACTTCTTTTATATAAATCCTTCAACCTTTGCATAGGGCTTTGACATTAGTCTAGGTGCTCATTTGAAATCTGAGGGCCTCATTCGATTTGCTGTAAACTAGAAGGTGTAACAAAGGTGAAGCATGGAAGATGAAGATTTATGGTAACATTGTTCCTTTATTTTCATATTGATTTCCTTTGTGCTTTGTTACTTCAATGGATTTTAATGTTATTGTGCTAACCCTTTAACAAATCTATTTTTCCCTTGATTACATTGGTGAACCCGACTCCGTTTTGCTTGTTTCTGTACGGTTTTTTATTGTTTTTTGTTGTTTGCAGGTACTGGTACGGATCGACGCAACTATTTTTTAAAACATCATGACGCATTTGATGCGTCGCGACGCATCTGCTGACATAAGCGACGCAATCGACTTGACAAGCCGCAACTGACATCCCGAATGACACATTTGATATCTCGAGCTGCACTTGAAGACCCGAACGACGCATCTGCTCTGTCGAGATGCAACTGTCTGGTAAAATTTTCTTTCGGTTTTGCCATTTTTATTTTCAAATTTTTGGGTTTTTCTGGTTACTGGTTTTTTGGTCTTCTATTTTTTCTGTGTTTTTTATTCTTGCATGTTAACTAGATTAGATTTTTCTTGTGTTACTAATCTTTTCTTGTAGCGTGTGGCAATCCTCATTCGTTTGTCAAAGACCATTGCATAAGAGACTACTAATATTCATTGTTTGTAGATTCACATGTCAAAAAAGGAATAACAAAACTTTGTGCTTGTTTTTCTTAGAGTAGCAAACATTTGAGTTTGGTGCATATAAAACAAAATCATGTCTTTTATGCTTGATTGTGATTGTGGGATGGTAGGTGAGTATGCTCTCACTTGGTGAAAACCTCATGATCAGAAAACCAGACCCATTCTTTTCTGTTATATTACCCTTCACGATTCGGTATATTGGAGTATCCTCTCCCCTTGCGCATTCGTGCGATCCTGGGTGTAAGAGAAACAGTTACTGACTCTAGAACTTGGGCCTGTTCTAGTGGGAAAAAGTACTCACCCCAGGATGACTCAGACCGGTAGCACCCTGACACCGAGGGACTTCCAGCCGGTATAGAAAAGTGGGTTCTTGGGGAAAGCCCAAGAATCATGAGCATGGTTCCAACGAGATGGATCCGAAAGGGGACTCTCACCGCATGGATCACGCCCCACGAACGGAATGCTCGAATTAAAAACCTCTTGTCTTAGTGTCCAACCATTCTATTGGCCGTTGCTTGGTATAGTGCAGGGTACAGTATCATGCCCGAAGACACTCACTACTAATCCCCTTGAGTAGAGATAGCAATTCTTAGGATGTCACTACCCAAAGAATCTGAATTTGGTGTGCTCAAATGACATTAATGAGCCATGGAGGGGAGCCAATGCCACCAAAATTCTAAGCTATCTGCTCTCAGGAAGGAAAGGTGTTTATCACCAATCCGGGGTATAAAGGTGGGCTATACCAAGTATACAAACCCTTGGCCTCTTGGCCTTTTTAGGATCGTACTTATCTTATGTGTGTTTGGTTACATTCAAAACACTGTGTTTGTCAAGTGTATTCTGGTTCTGTCACAGTTCAAACAAAACATTCATCAAAGAAGTCAAAACTTCCATCAAAACAACATGAAAATCATGTTGAAACTAAACTGAGTCGCATTTGTCAAACCACAAGTGATTTTATGCGATGCAACTGATTTGTTAAAATGCATCTAAAACCTGTAACGACACATCTGTAGGCGTTGCGACGCATCTGCCAACTTAAAAGTCGCATATGCTAACTCGAGCCACATATGACAGTGAGAAAGATGCAATTGCAAAACTGAACCGCATTTGCCAAACTGTGACGCATTTGCCTGTCAAAATTTTAAACTTCAAATTTGAAACCTGAGGTCTTCAAATTTTCAACCATTTGTCAAACACTGTCATCAAAAAGATTCTGTCAAAAACCAAACTTGATATTGCTCAAAGTCTTGTCTAAGCTTGCATTAGTCACCATAGGTCTCATACATCATTCCTTCTAGTTTCATACATTCAACATTACATTGTCCCTAGGTCCATATTTGCATACTTAGGATTAGACAAATCTTAAGCACACCTTTGCAAAGTCATTTTTTTCGACATTAGACCCTCTTGGACTAAGTTATCAAACCTCCTTTAGTCATAGTCCTCTTTTGTGAGATTCTTCCAACTCAAAAGTCTAGTTAGGGAGACTCACTAGTCATTTAGACCTTGTCAACTGTATGCAACCTAAAATGGTCACCTAGACTTTGGGCCCCATTTATTTAATTTGTCAACATCAACTTTCTGAATCAATGATTGTCGCATTTTCAAATCAAATTTCTTAATCAATTCATAGCTATTTCAAATGTTTCAATTTTCCCTAAAGGTTTGAATGCTTCATTAATTTTATTTAATCAAAAGAAATAAATCCTTTTAATAAATAAAAATAATGTTATTTAATTGAAGTTAATATTGCTTAAAATAAAATGATGCTTTATTTAAATAAATCTATTTTTAATTAAATAATTTTATTTTATTTTATTAATATTCATTTCTAAATTACATAATCTTATTTTATTTTATTAAAAGAGATATTATCATCTTAAATTAAATAAAATAAATGAAATATCCTCTCAAGAATATCCTGTGATGAAAAAAAGGGAAACAAATCAGTTAAAAGGGAAATAAACTAAAAAAAGAATTCCAATCAAGATTTGTTTCTATTTTTCTATTTATCCCACATTGCTTCTAAATTTGCCTTCAATTCCACTTTTCCTATAAAATGAGCCCTCTCATTCTCATTTCAAGGATCACGAATTTTTACATCAGACTTATGCTACAAATTTGAATTTTATCATTTGAGATTACATTAGTTTGATTATATAAGCATCTTATTTTTAGAGCATATAGTTTAATATTACATTTTAGCTTAATCTTCATAGTAGATTAATTTGCAAAATAATTCATTTATGACATTGCATGTAGATTAAGTTTCATTTCAATAAATTAGTTTGGTTTATTACATTTTACAGCCATTTAGATTAGTTTTCATTGTTGCATTGCAAGAACAGGATTCATGGAGATTGGCATTCTTGCTTCTCCTCTTTGAATCTCTCGTTCCGAGATTGTATTTGCAGGGGTAACAGGGTTAATCTGAGGGCCACAATATCAATCCCTGCTCTTCTTGGATAGAGAGTTGTGAATCGATTTGCAAGGACTCATTATTGAGTATCCTTGCATGTAAGGATTCACAGAAGTATAACATTGTTTTCGAGATTAGACCCTCTTGGACTAAGTTATCAAACCTCCTTTAGTCATAGTCCTCTTTTGTGAGATTCTTCCAACTCAAAAGTCTAGTTAGGGAGACTCACTAGTCATTTAGACCTTGTCAACTTGTCATTTCCAACGAAGTCCTTTAGCATTCAAAATTGAAAATAAAGTTCGAGTTTAGAGGTGCTTAGATAACCTTGTCTTACATTGCATATCCGTATTCACAAAAAAATCCAAAAATATTAGTCATTCTAGTTTTCATCTTGAACCTTAGACTTCACATAGTGTCATACTTTCATTTAGACTGTCATTCCTATTTGAGCAATCTCATTTATGGTTGAAACCAGACTTCAAAAACAAAAGAGACAAATGGAAAACTTTAGACAAGACCCCCCATTTACGGTCAACAATCCTCCATATGACTCCAACTGGACCTTGTACGACCCATTTATGAATCTAGACAATCAACCTCCAACAACAACGCAAGCCTCGTCAAACAGTACATTCGACCTCTACTTGCAAAGAGATGAAAATGGTCAACTACTTCAAGAACACATAGAGGCATTGAAACAAGACCCAGAGGCCTATCAGATGGCTGAAGCAATAGCTCGTCAGGACAGAGACAGATTTGTAGCCATGCTCTTGAGTGAGGGAGCTAAGTTACCACCAGGATTTGATGCCAACACGCTAAATTTGACACTTCATGACCCTAATGCCAATAATGCACATAACATGTCACATAGTGGTCAACTGTCAAATACTACGAGCAATACTTCCTTTGAGACCACAACGACAATAAATACCACTCCCAACATCCCAAACATCTCCAACACAGTAAATGCTACATCTATTGGGGGATCACAATCATCTACAACGTCCACAACACTACCCCAATCGGATGGAACCACTCTTGGCTCCTCAACAACGTGGGAAAATTATTCCAACCCTCTTTTTACCATGACGGTAAATACCACGGGGCATCATCAAGTCACCACAATCCCCCTTTGACAACTACATCTACTACCATGAACACAACTTCGACAAACCCGTTCAATAGTACTTCACAAAATCCTTTGGGAGGAGCCATAGGACGTATCTTTATTAAAGGACAACAACAAAATGTTAACACGACAACACAGTCAAATGTCATTACCTCCCAAGGTACAAACACAAATGTCCCCCTTGTACAAAACCAACAATTTACACAAGGTGGCCAATTAACACAACCCATGACATCATTAACACACCATAACAGTCATGGTCACAACATCCCCCAAATAATGACACACATGGCTGGGGGACACATCCCAACATACTCATCCAACATTCATACTCATCAATAGGCACCAAATCATAACTTCCAATACCAACAACACACGTCATATGTACCACAACAATCCGTACCACCACAATACACCAACACTCACGCACACCAGATAGGAACACATGGTGTACCAGGCAACCCAACATACGAAAACGTAAATGACCCTACCATAGATGAACTCAAAGCAAGAATGAGAGATATGGAGAAAAATATGCAAAACATGTACATTTCAGGCAAGAAATCAGAAATATCATATGACCTGTATGTATACCCTTTTGACACGAACTTACGTATGCCTGCATTTCCACCAGGATACGTATCATCCAACTTCACAAAATATAAAGGCAAGACAAATCCCATTGAACATGTTCGCAAATTCGCAACCAACTGTATGGATATCTCCTACGAACCAACATACTTAATGAGACTTTTTTCCAAAAGTTTGGCGGGTCAAGCCCTTGAATGGTTTTCAACTCAAAAAGATATCTAGACATGGGATGAGCTCAAACAAAAATTCATAAGAAATTACGCGTACAACATTGACATGGATACCTCTATCACTAGCTTGTACAATCTCACGCAAGAAGACTCTCGTGAGACATTTATTCCATTCTTTCAAAAATGGAGAAGCCTTGCTAGTCGATGTCACATTGACATTCCCGAAAGGGAAAAAGTTGACATGTTCATCCAAACACTTCTAGGGCCCCTAAAATTCGCATTGCAAATACATTGTTGCACAAACTTCACAGAATTGATTGAAAAGGGAGTCCAGATTGAGAAAGCCCTTATCGCAAAGGGAGAACTGAGATATGGTTCCAAAAACATGAACGTCAATCCACCAGCTGACAAAAACAAATATTGGGTTAAGAATAAGCATGTTACAAATGACGGTGTTGTTGATGCCAAGATTGCAAATACTGTAGGTCCCGTATTAGCCCTGAAAGGGGTTCAACAACAAACCAGACCAACAACGTCATTGACACCTCCTCCCAATACTTTTTCAAACAACCAAGGTGGTCAAAACAGTCAAGGGCAATATCAACAAATGAGACAATTTCCTAGGGGTCGCACATATACCCATTTGGGTGAACCCATTGAAGAAGTCCTTAAGAAATGCATCTAGCACAGGGTCATCACACTTCCGGAAATCAAACCATATGACCCAGGACAGTTCAAACCATCATGGTGGAATGACAATGCACTTTGCGAATACCATCGAGCCAAAGGACATACAACCTCTAACTGTCGACAACTGAAAAACCTAATTCAAGATCTTATTGAAAATCGCACAATCGAAGTAGGTGGATCACAATTCACCTCCAATGTAGATCATACTATCCACAAGAATCCATTGCAGGATCATGGTTCTCATAATGTGTCCACGTCAGGTTCACAGAACCAAGCTAACTTCACCCAAGTCAAGTACAATTATTCTAGTGGACCAATTATAAACAATGTCTGAACTAAAGATGGGTACATCAATACCATTACGGTCAAGAGAGCACCCCAGTGTAATGCTACTACTCACAGTGGCAAGGTCACTATAGCTGGTCCGCCTCCTCCTAGACAATCCAAAATCACAATACCGGGCCCATCGGCTAAACAATCACAACTTGCTGCATCAGCTAAACAGCCAAAACCTGTCTCAACCCCACAACAGTGGAAACCCAAAAGCGAGTTCAACCTCATTGACCAACTAGGAAAGACTCCCGCACAAATATCTATCCTTGAGCTGCTTCGTATCTCTCCTAGGCACAAAGAAATCCTAGACAAAACTCTCCTAGAGTTGTTGATCCCTAAGGACATTGATGTCAATCAGTTTGAAACTATGGTGGGATATCTCACCACACCACATCACGTCACCTTCTCAGATCAAGACTACTCATCACATAAAACCAACCACAATGACGCATTACACATAGAAACTTTTGTCCACAAGCACAAAGTTAGATGGGTTTTAGTAGATGGCGGAGCAGGGTTGAATATAGGCTCCCTCAAATTGGTTAAGGCTCTTGGGTTCTCTGATGCGTGTGTAGACCCAACAAAAAGCATAGTGATCAAAGCATACGATGACGAGGAACGCTCTTCAAGGGGTGTTATCTCTCTCCCTATCAGAGTGGGACCGGTCATTGTAGACACAACCTGCAAGGTCCTGGATTTGGAACTACCATATAACATTTTAATTGGTCGTCCATGGATCCACGCTTTAAAAGCCGTTCCGTCAACATACCACCAATGCCTCAAGTTTCCTTTTGACGGTACAGAAGTCACCATATACAGAGACCCCGACCCTTTCCAATATTGTACCAATTTAAGGGGTATCTCCGAAAACTGAGTACCTATTAATCGAGAAGCACCTGGCTCCTCGTCATCCAAGTACATCGACCTCTCCACACTCACGTCATCTTCCACATCCACTCCATCCACGTCTTCTGCCATACCACCACCTCCCACCAACCCTAAGACTGAATCAACTGTCAAAATCCAGGACCTTGGCTACGGAGAATTCAAACTGCACACAACATACAGCATAACAACAATGCCTAGATCTCCCAAGGACTATGGTCGGCCATGTTTCCGAATGGAACCTCAGGAAACCTTCATAGTCCCACCGAATACAGTTTTTTATTAAATGGGGAGACATGAGTGAGGAAGACCTTGCTGACATCACAGGATGGATCTATAAGGATACGGTCACATTACCCCCATTACGAGTTCAAATATATGGCAAAGGTTATGACTTCATGAAGGCTAAAGGCTACGATGGTACTAGTGGCCTAGGAAAAGACAAAACAGGCTGAAGGGAACCCATAGAAACTTTTCAAATTTTGAAGTATCTTGGATTAGGGTTTGGATCACTTGCCAA
Organism: Sequoia sempervirens; assembly: GCA_007258455.2. NCBI lineage: Eukaryota > Viridiplantae > Streptophyta > Pinopsida > Cupressales > Cupressaceae > Sequoia > Sequoia sempervirens. The sequence goes on from VDFB02271358.1 coordinate 571,313,086, forward strand.
TGGCGATCGACGTACCTCTGGACTTTTAAATGAGTGAGTACATGCTTCTGATGGTGTCGAGACTACTAGGGATCCCCTCACCAAAACTGACTCCCACGAGTGGGAATTTGGCTCAGAACGATCCCTAAGTGACTGTTGTCTTGATGATTTGTTTGTCAAACCAGGGGAATTGACCTCTGAACAATGATTTTGGCAAACATTCAAAATTGAACAGGCACCAAGTAGTCAAAGTCATACTACCACTTCTCATAAAACACAATAGCCATCATTTGACCCCCCTCAGTCTAATCTATCTGAAGTGTCATACGACATTGATAACCAGGGCTCTAAAGCCTTCACTCCTTATTACGACAATGAATATGACACTAGTGAAGGAGAATATTGGATAGAGTCCGATGTAGAATTGGATGATGATAACCTCATCTACAACATCAATGAATCCATCTGCATGCTGTCCGCGTCATCACCCCAATTCACTAGTCTTGACGATGGCATCTCTTTAGTTTACCCTAAACTAGTCGATTGGGACCAACAAGAACCACCAGTTCTGGACACATTCCAAAATGATGAAGCCATTGCTAAATTCATGGGATTACGAGAAGGCATACCCAGTGGGGACCACAAATCAGGATTTTCTATTGATTTAGACTGCACCACATACTTTGGCGAGACTGTCCAGTCCTCTAGTCGCAAAAGTAAAAATAAAGCAAAAAATGAAACGTCTCTAGGTGAAAACCGAAAGGCACCTCTTGACGATAAAATAGTAAAAATAAAGGACAAATCTACAGGTGAAAACCTCTCTGAGGCACCCAAAGATGGAGGACTGGACTTTCTCCCCGTGCAACAGGAGAAATCGGCCATGCTTATTGAGGACACAATAGAGGATAACATTTCAACTGCAGAAGACCCCAAGATGGTCCTATTTTCCGCATCATTGACTAATGAAGAGAAACCGGAGTTTCATAAATTCTTTGCAGAACGGAAAATCAACTTTGCATGGTCCTATGCAGACATGCTAGGATTGGACCCCAAACTGGTTCTGCATCATCTGCCACTGTTACCCAATGCTAAACCAGTCAAAAAGAAGTTGTGCAAAATGCACCCTCAAGTGGCTCTACTGGTCAAAGCCGAGTTAAAGAAATTACTGGATGTCAGATTCATAAGGTCTATAGATTATGCTGAATGGATTTCCAATCTAGTGCTGGTGACAAAGCCAAATGGGCTGATTCGGGTATGTACAGACTTTTAGGATCTAAACAAGGCATGTCCAAAGGATGACTTTCCTTTACCCAACATTGACATCATAGTCGACCTAACTGTAGGACATGAGATGCTATCCCTCATGGATGGTTTCTCCAGTTATAATCAAATCCGCATTGCTCCTAAGGATCAACACAAAACAGCATTCACTTGCCCATGGGGTACATACTGTTGGAACGTCATGCCCTTTGGTCTCAAAAACACAGGTGCCACATATCAAAGGGCTATGACCACGATCTTCCACGACATGATGCACAATATAATGGAGGATTATGTAGACGACCTGTTGGCCAAATCAACAACTAGGAAAGATCATTTGAAGGTAATCAACATAATTTTCAAGAGACTTGAAGAGTACAAGGTTCGGCTAAACCCTAAGAAGTGTGTTTTTGGGGTCACGTTAGGTAAACTATTGGGATACATAGTTTCCCGAAGAGGCATAGAGGTCGATCCGGAAAAGGTCAAAGCAATCATAGACATGCCTCCACCTAAAGGGATCAGTGAACTCAGAACTCTGCAAGGCAGAGTACAATCTATTTGCCGTTTCATAGCCCAATTGGCAGATAAGTGCCATCCGTTCCAGTACCTGTTGCGCAAAAGTATCCCCTTTGTATGGACGGATAAATGTCAAGAGGCCTTCCAACAAATCAAAGATTACTTGCTGTCAACACCAGTACTCATGCCGCCTATTCATGGAAAACTGTTGATTCTATACATCTCCACTACTAGTTCAGCATTGGGGGCATTGCTGGCCCAAAATGATCACGAAGGAAAAGAAAGGGCAATCTATTACATCAGCCGCACATTGATAGGCTATGAGTTGAACTACACGTACATTGAACGTGCATGCCTCACTGTTGTCTTTGCATCCCAAAAACTAAGACACTATATGCTCAGTCATCAGACACAACTAGTTGCCAAGATTGATCCATTGAAATATCTACTAAGTCGAGCAACATTAACAGGCTGGTTGGCAAAATGGGTCATGATCCTAAGCGAGTATGACATACAGTATGTTGAGCGCAAAGTAATAAAAGGGAAAGTAATAGCAGATCAACTAGCAGATGCACCGATTCAAGCCACTCATCCATTAGTAACTGATTTTCCTGATGAGTCCATTTTTCATGCAAAACCGATAGCACCATGGAAACTATATTTTGATGGGTCTCATACTGGTCATGGCTCAGGCGCTGGAATCTTGTTTATCACACCACAGGGGGATTCAATTCCTAAATCATTTCGGATTGCTTTCCCTTCTACAAATAACATTGCCGAATATGAAGCACTAGTCACAGGTCTCAAGTTGGCAATCAAATGGAAAATTTAGACATTGCTTGTATTCAGGGATTCCCAGCTCGTGATCAACCAAGTGAATGATGACTATGAAAAAAAGGATGAGAAGTTGCTTCCCTACAAGAGGATGGTGGACAGTTTCCTGACATACTATCAATCAATTTCTTTTAAGCAAATCCCTAGGGCACAAAATAAGGCAGCTGATGCAATGGCTACTATCAATTCTCTCTTGGACATCCCTAAAAATGTGCCACAATTTGAGTTCTTAGTAGAATAGCTTTTGATACCGGCATACGATATCCCAAAATCAGAAATGGTTTGTGAACTTGTTGGTCCCAACTCTCCTTGGTATCAAGACATTTACGATTACCTAAAGTCTCACACCCTCCCACCAAACCTGTCAAATAACCAATGGAAGTCCTTCATTAGAAAATCCACAAGGTATGCCATTGTCAGTGACAGTCTCTACCGTCGTAGTTTCAACGATACCCTCCTTAGATGTCTTGACACCGACGAAGCATGTAAGACCTTACGAGAAGTACATGATGGTATATGCGGATCTCATTCGAGTGGTCCTACGCTAGCTAAGAAACTGACGAGACTTGGGTATTATTGGCCGACAATGGAAAAAGATGCAATTGAATATGTCAGGACTTGTCACAAATGTCAAATACACAGTGACTTGGTCCATGCTCCAGCACAAGAACTCCAGCCCATCACTTCTCCTTGGCCCTTCGCTCAATGGGGACTCGACCTCATGGGTAAGATTCATCCAACCTCATCAAACGGCCATAAATTCATTATTACCGCCACTGAGTATTTCACAAAGTGGATTGAAGCCATCCCATTGACATATATTACTGGAAAACAAATATCAAAGTTCATCCTCAACTACATCATTTTTCAGTATGGCCTTCCGCAGTCCATCATCACTGACAACGGACGTCTGTTCAAAAACTAAGACGTATGTGAGTTATGTGAACGATTCCATATCCAACACCACTTTTCTTCTCCATACTACCCACAAGTAAACGGCCAAGCTGAGGCATCCAATAAAACCATTGTCAAGATTCTCAAAAAGACTATCAATGACGCTGGCCACGACTGGCACATACAACTTAACCCTACTCTGTGGGCTTATCGAACTAGCATTCGTACTCCTACAGGGGCCACCCCGTTCACCCTAGTCTTTGGCGCTGAAGCCATCTTACCCATTGAGGTCGAAATTCCTTCGCTACGAGTCTCCTTGAAGGGTCTTACTAATGAAGAGGACTACCAACAATCACGCCTGCATGAGCTGGAAATGCTGGAAGAAAGACAACAAAACTCACTGAACCATCTCCAAGCATATTAGAACCGCCTTTGTCGTAGCTACAATAAAAAGGTTATGGTAAGAAAGTTTGACATCGGTGACCTAGTTCTAATGCAAAACCCCAAGAACCAAGCAGACAGAGAAAAGCCAGGAAAATTTGAACCAAACTAGCTAGGTCCCTATATTATCATATCTTCTTTTGGTTCCGGAGCTTATCAATTGGCAACTCTAGATGGGGAATAGTTGACAGAACCCATCAACAGTTTACATCTCTAAAAGTTCTACGCATAGCATCAGAGGATGGAGCTGAGAATCATAAAATACAAAAAAATTAAAAAATGATAAAAATCGTCACCCTGATGAAAACCTGGCAAACAGGCGTTTGGTGACACCAAAACAAAAAAATCAAAAAATTGTGAAAATAGTATAGAGAAAAATGATTCGTTCAATAGTGAAAACCTGGCAAACAGGCACTTTGGACAAGTACCATGGTGAAAACCTAGCAAATAGGCGCCATGCGTAATCAATCATTGCTCTGCCATCTACTATCACTTGGTCTAACTTGGCCTAGGATGAAGGGTATTTCTGCCATTATTTTCTGCAAAATTTCCATCACATCCTACCCTACCTGTCCTAGTAGATAACTGATTGACATCAAGTCTTGACGACTGTCCGTCTACCAAGTCAGCAGCATCCCGTCCATGTCCCTTGCAAATGGCTAAGTCTCAGACCTGACTGGGGGCATAAGATTTATCATGAAACTGCAGTGGATGTCACACATGATCTTGACAAAAACATTTGCAAAAAGTCCTGAAAAAAGACAAAAACATTGGCAAATAGTCCTGAAGAAAGACCTAAAAACATCACAAAAATGTCCTGAAAAAAGACCTAAAAATCATAAAACGTCCTGAACAAAACCAAACAAAAGCATCAGACTGGTCAAAAAGTGCAAACACATGGGCATCTCTTGTCAAAGTCAGTCGTGTCAAATCAGTCTTCATCATCTATCCGAACTGTGTTGTCTCTGCGCATTTGCTATGTAGGCAAGACTCACATTTTGAGTCCCCGAGACATTAGGTCAGTCCTTTTAGGTTTGTCAAAATAAAATCATGACGCAATCTTTGGTCATCAAGACAAAATCATTGGTCATGTCGAACTACAAGGTCTCTAAGTGTATGATGTAGGCAAGGCCATCTACTGATGAGCCCCCGAGGCCGCACTAGGTCAGTCCATTAGGGTTCATGGTACTACACTGGCACACATGTCAAAATTTGTCAATCAATTTCAACATGGGGAACCTCCTAAACCAAAGTAAAATAGTCATTTATTCAAACATGGCTAATCTCATCAACATGTCACTCATATCATCATGAAAATATCAGCATACGATCAAACACAAGTCAAACTTGGTCAAAACAAGTCAAATCATCATAAACAAGTCAAACTATCAAAAAATTCGGTTAATCTTCAGATGAGTCCTTCTAAATGATAACCTCAGTCATTTACGCCTTAGGATGTGTCCTTCCTAGGCGTCATCATCATTCGACATTTTTAGTGATTCTCTTGATATTTAAAGATCACTCTTCCCGATAGCAGTATTCTTCAGATGTGTCCTGAAGAATCAACTCTGTCGTTTATGCCTTAGGATGTGTCCTTCCTAGGCATCGTCATTATTTTGAGGGACCCCTTACGACCATTAGGGATCAAATCCTCTCGACATCGGCATCATTCAGGATGTGCCCTTCCTGAATTCCCCAAGTCTCGGCATTTTCCAAGATCAATCAAAACTTTAAACATTTCGACATCTCGACATTATCAAACATGGCCTCTTTGCATCAGAACAGTGAATATCCAGATACACTTGGCAAACACTTGACAAATTGTCTTTTTGATCTTTTATCATGTTATTAGTTTTTTCAGCGAGATCCCAATAAGCAGGATTTAGAGAAGCAGCGACAAAGCATGACAATTGACGCGCATGACTATTAGCTTCTCAGCGAGGTCCTGATTCTGGGATTTAGAAAAGCAACGACATATCATGATAGGGACTTTATTTTTGTATTTTGGCAGTCATGTCACTAGTTTCTCAAGGATGTCCTAGAAACAGGATTTAGAGAAGCAGCAACGTTTCATGATATGTCCTTGTCTTTTTCTATTTGTGGTTGATTAGGATAACAAGACTGGGGCAATCACGCTCATAGTATGAGTCATGATCATCTTTGTCTATGACTGTTTGTCTTATGTAATGGTACGACCTTGCACACCTTGATCTATGTCATATCATGGTGTTTGTTGGCCATTACAATAGTTTGTCCAATGATGATTAAGAGCAATAAATATTAAAAGTCCTACAGTAAGGTTTTGAAGGATTTGGTCTAGGAATTAACATGCATTTTCATAGGACTCATGTCTTCCCTTCTTCGATCTGGTCATCTTCTCTCATTAGTCTTGTCATCTTCTCTCATCCATCCCACGATGATATCCTGTGACATCCAAAAACATAAGTGCATACATAATCATATACATTGCATTAGGTCCATACACACATCATACAGGGCATTAAATCTTATACATAAGCACAAGCATTGCATTAACATAATCATCAGTATTGCATCAATACATCATACACATCATTAACATAATCATATAAAAATGCATTGCATCATCATGGCATCAAAATCACAAATAGGCATCATAGGACATACATGGCATCATAAGTTAAACATCATACATGTCATAATATGTAAAGCAAAGAGCATCACATAACACATGTAGGCCGCATCAAAACTGCATAATCATATAGAATCATCTCAAAAAAGGTACAATGTCACAGGATAGAGTCAACGGATATCCCAAAAAATGGAGCTCGCAAGCTCATATAATATACATAATGTGTCATAATACAAAATGCCCCTAGGGTAGGCCCTCATCATCCCCTCGAGGCGAAGAATGTGGTGGAGGAAACTCTATCACAGGCGCTGAAATAGTAGGTGGTCCTATAGCGACCTCTGCCTGTGCCACTGTCAGAACTGAGAAGGCAGGTGTCATCTCAATAGTATAAAACACTCATGAGGTCACTGCGACTGGACTCTGAGAAGTAGAAGGATCAACCACTGGTGGCTATACTTGGCCTGGCCTCTGCATTGAACTAGTGGAACCATGACTATGCCCTGAATGATGACCCAGAGTGTGCCTGCATGAATGATGGGACCTGTGCCCTGAAGTATGTCATGTCGAGGTGGACCCCCCGACATTGGTATGGCTATTGGTACCACTGCCACTACCTGACCTATGCCCACTGCCTGTCCTCATCTATGATCGGGACAAGGTAGGATCGCGTCGCTCTGGCGGCACTGTCTGCTCATAGAGAGTCTGATACTGCCCCAATATCGTGCTAACTCTAGCTAGCTCCCGAGCCATGTCTCCCATAGGTCCTGTACACAAAGCCGCAAACTCGGTGCACCACTAGGCTGCATCCTGCTAGCGGATCAGCGCCTGATCCTACTCTACCCGGGCTACTTCCAAAGCTGACTATAGAGACCTAACCTGTGCCAAGCTGGTGTCCAATCTCTGCTGAAGGTCTAGCACCCTCTGATCTACTATGGCATCTGGCGGCAACCCTGAGATGGACGGTATCTCCTCCTCCCCCTCCACCATCTGCCATCTGAGAAGTCTCTCGGCCTCACCTATGGCATCATCCTCCTCGTCATCATCGTCATCCTACCCTGCCACCTCCTCCTCCTGCCCACCCACCTCCACCTCCATCTCTAGCATATCCTCATGCCTCTCTGCCTCCGCCTCCTCCTCATGTCCTCTCACATCCTCTGCCTCTCCCCTCACCTCCACATCCTCCTCCCGTCTCTCCCCCTCAACCTCCTCCTCCTGTCCACCCACTGCCCTCTCCTCCTCCTGTCTCTCCTTTCCCTCTCCCTCCTGTTTGGGCTGCTCCTCATCCTCACCCTCCTCACCAACCTCTGGGATGGCATCTAATGCCACCCTCGCCACTCGTGGGCGTACCCTCTGAACCTGTCACTGCCCATCTTGCTGTCACCTCCACCCATCTCCGCCATCATCTCCTCCCCGGCCTCCATCCCTGCCTCCGCCTCCACCCCTACCTCCATCCCTGCCTCCATCCCTGCCTCCACCTCATCCTCCGTCATCACCACCCCGGCCTCCATCTCCACCCCTGCCTCCATCATCTCCACCCCTCCCTCCATCTCCATCCCTGCCTTGGCCTCTGCCTCTGCCTCTACCTCCATCTCTGCCTCTACCACCTCGTCTGACCCATGGCACTCACGGAATGACTGACCGCCTGTCAACTAGGGCTGGCTCGTCCAGATCTGTCAAGGGCACTGGTCGGCGTGCCTGCCACCATAGATCATATGCTGGCGTCGTACCAGGATCTGCTGCTCCTCCTCTCCAACCCTAGGCCTGGGCTACTAACCCGTCTATCTATTGTGTCGCAAAGGCCACTGGAATGGCTGGGCCCCATGCATACTCTCTAGATGACCTGGCATACTCTGTTGTCCCCACGGGCACATCTTGCTGCTCACCAAACTATCTCAATACACGTTGTGGTAGGTACATCTCAATGATCAAGGACGTCTGCACTGTCCTGCCAATAAGATATCTGTATTGTCTGCAGAAGCTGAGATGTTCATCCTCATCATCCCATGCCTCACAATCCCTTTACGGCCTCTAGATGAATGTCACCATGGTATCGATCTGATGCCGCCACTACCCTGTCTCGCCCATATGGGTCTGCTGTAATGCACCGCCATAGTAGTACGAGTAGGGCATCCCCTCGGCTAGCTGCGGTCTCTCAATAGGAGGGCAAAATATGGCAATGTGCTCCCATGCCCAGATCATCATAAGGGTAGTCCCACAGGAGATACTCTCTCCTCTCCTATACACGATGTTGTGAAGCTGATGGTAAAGCATCCCTAGCAGGCAAGGACCCCACGCATAAACTATCCTATCTCATCTCATGCCGACCAGGATGTCCCCCCAACCAATCAGAAATCCACGACCTCGCCGGTCAGGAATTAGGATACCCACAATCATCGTCACCAAGAATGCATCGAAGCACCCATAGTGCTCTGCTAGGAACTACCAATGGATCTCATAACCCTGAATGTCGATTCCGGCACCCTGATCCTGGTAATACACATGAATGGTCTGCTCTCCATGATGTGGATCATACACAATCTGCTCCCCTCGAATAGGAATCCGGAGAATACGGTAGACATCCTCCAAGGTAATGGTGGCCTCACCTGTCGGTAGGTGGAAAGAATAGGTCTCGGAGTGCCACCGCTCACACAAGGCAGTCAATAGTCCCCTGTTCACCCGAATGGCAAGCATGAACGCAGCATAAAATAGACCCAGTCGCATCAATCGCCGCCGCTCTCATGGGCCCAGCTGATCAGCAAACCGAAAGGTGGTCGGTCTGCTCTCTCTCATGTAGATAGGGGCAAGCTACCTCTACAAAAAGACAAACACTGCATCAGCACTTCTAGGACAAATGTCAACATCATGAAAGGCAACTAAGGCCATGTAAACACAAAAGCAAGTTTTATTAATGAAACAAGCAAGTGCGTCTCAAAGAAGCAGTTGCGTCGCAAAAAGGCAGTTGCATCACGACAACCCAACTGCGTCGTTCAAAACAACAATTACGAGTCGACATGACAATTGCGTTCTGATAGGACACTTGCGTCACGAAATTTTGCGAATGCATCGCAACATCGCGGTTGCGACATGATTTTTCAATTATGCCTTCCAACATAGCAATTGCGTCGCAAAATATCAATTGCGGCTTTCCAGCGGTCAAATGTGTCTCGATAAGTCACTTGCATCGCACAGATTATCAAATGCGGCGCGAACCACCGGAGCGGCCGCGTTATCTATGGTACTTGCGTTGCGACGCATCAAATGCATCAAACGCGAAGTCAATTGTGGCTTATGCGAATGCATATGCGTTGCAGCACATTCGTTAACTACCCTAGAACGCATTAAATAGCACGTAAAATGATAAAATGACAAAGTGAGTTTAGGATACATACCACCGGCTCTGAGCCCTCTGGCCGTCTAAAGGTCCTCACGATCTCTCCGCGATGCTCTGACACTAGAATAACCATCCTCGCTGCTGCGCCTTTCGCTCTGAGCTCTCAAGTTTCGCAAGGTAAATAGTAAAAGTGAATTGACTTTTACCCCTTTGTCAACCTATTTATAAGGTCAAAATGACATTTTCAATACTGGAGGCTCACTTGAACACCCTTGACTTCCTCGTAAGTTTCTTTAAACATGTTAGAATCTGAAACCGACTGCGTCGTTATTTTTCTAGTCATCAATTTGATTTATCGGAACCCTTTGCAAATTTTTCTGGCACCGACTCAAAATTTGAAAATTTCCCGAGGGGGCAATGATACTCCGTACCCTCGCTGGGGCATATTCTTGGCTTATTTTTCTTTGTCACAATGCGACATGCTACATTATGACAAAGAGGGGCAAAATGTAGACACCTAAAAATGACCTAGGCCTGCAAGCTTCATTTTTACCACTTTTGTCCTAGCATAATTAAGTCATTTAATTATGTCCTTGGTCCACATTCGACTATTGATTAAATAATTCATAATTATTTAATTAATTCATGTCATTTATTCCTCATGATTATTAAATAAATAAATTTTATTTATTAAATACGTCATTAATTGTCTAAGGTCTTCCTTTAATTAAATAAATTTCTTAATTTATTTAATTCCCCTTTGTCATTTATTTCTTCTTGATTATTAATTAAATAAATTTTATTTATTTAATTACGTCACTAATTAAGTCCCCTTCTTTCTAAAATTAAATAGATTCTTATTTATTTAATTTTTGTCCACTATCCACTATAATTAAATAATTATTTTAATTATTTAATTATTCATTGGCCTCTTCTCTCGTTAAATTAAATAAATTTTATTTATTTATTTAATTTGGTCCACTCTCGAATTTTGAATTAAATCATTATTTAATTCAAAATGATTCCCTTTGTCACATTCTTCTATAATTAAATAATATCTTTAATTATTTAATTATTCATTGGCCACCTAAATTAAATAATTTTAATTATTTAATTTCTCCTATCACCTCTTTGTCTATGCCAATCTTATCTTCCACATCAAATCTTATCTCTTGACATCTCATTCAATTTCAGCCTTTGATTGAATTATTTTATAATTCAATCTCAACCCTTCATCTTTATCATTTGCCCTAATTTTGACCTAACGCTATTCCATACTACAACATTCAATCTTGACCATTGATTCTAGGGTATTTGTCATCTTCTCATCCTGGCCACACATTCAAAATTGCAGTTTTTATAAAATGGCAATTTTGTTCTTATTTTGGGATCTCATGATTATTCTGTCAACTTAGGCTATTATTATTGTCATTTGCAGTCATTGTCATTTTAGTCTATTGTGAGGTCACTGCTTTTATATAAATCCTTCAAACTTTGCATAGGGCTTTGACATTAGTCTAGGTGCTCATTTGAAATCTGAGGGCCTCATTCGATTTGCTGCAAACTAGAAGGTGTAACAAAGGTGAAGCATGGAAGATGAAGATTTATGGTAACATTGTTCCTTTATTTTCATATTGATTTCCTTTTTTCTTTGTTACTTCAATGGATTTTAATGTTATTGTGCTAACCCTTTAACAAATCTATTTTTCCCTTGATTACACTACCTATAGGACCTGCAAACACACATGCAAAGAGGGGAAAAAGGGTTAAGGGTTAGAGTATAGGGGTTTACCTTGGTCAAAACCCAATTTGATAATCAAACCCTTGATAATGAAATGAAATAAAGAGGTAATGATGAAAAAATAACACGCAATGTCATAAACTCACCAAACCCTTGATGTTGAAGTCTGAAATATGTTGCTTCAAGATGCGTGAATGCTTGATTGAATGCTAGAATGCTTAAAAGCTATGATAAATACATGAACACTTGAATGAATGAGTGAATGGATGAATGGGCATTAACATGAATATAAAATCATATATTTATACACAATTATGCCCTAATTTCTTGAAAATACATCACAGGCCGACCTTAGGTCTTAAGGAATAAAAAATTGCCAGTAATTTGAATTTATTTTGATTTTTGCGTTAGGAGGGATTCATTCGCCCCTAGTGGTGAATGGGTCCCACTCAAGGCATGTGAATGGGTGTTGAAAATTAAGTTGTCTTAAATGATGTTTTTCAAGTTTATATTCAAAAAACCACTTAATTAAGGCTTGTAAGTGCATAAAGGGGCCAAATAAAGCATAAGAAAGGTGTATTTGTTGATGACAAGTCTAGAAAAGTGCGAAAGTTTGTTACAAGACTTTACAACAATTTAAAATAAGACTTGGTAAGTGATAAAAAGAGGTATGTAGGTGAATTATAATAATAAGAGTCTAGAAAAGTGTGAAAATGTGTCGCAACACTTCACAACACCTTTACAAAACATCATAAAGTCTTAATGATTCATAAAGATTCAAGACATAATGTGAATGTGTGGGCCACATTGCAACATTAAGTCAAGGTGAAATCAAGGAAAATAAGCACAAGGAGGGACAAAACAAGAAAAATTAGAAGGGTTACTTTTTCCGTGTCCATAGTTAGCCCCCACTTTAGTGAGAGGATGAACTTACTTCAAACTCACACTAAAGTAACCAAACATGCAATCAAGAGGCGTCTGAATGTACTAATGCTTGGTGAGATGAGACAACAACAATCAAGAGGGATGATCAAGCCCCCATGATCAAGATCCCATGGACAACCAATCATAAGCACAAAGGAGCACACATGAAAATGATGAAAATGAATGAAAGAAAGGAAAGAATGTTGGATCAAGCTTCGATCATTTGTCTAGCTTGTTGTGGATTAGATCTAGGCTGTTTGTTTGGAAATAAAATGCATACTCACTCTAGGGTGATAGAACTCATGTCTTTCCACTAGGTGAGAAATCCCAAAAGGTGAGAAACATACACTCACGGCTGGTATGTACTCACAAACACATAGGTGGCTATGGGGAAAAGTCATGCCTCATAATGGGCTTCCCGCTCAACCATACTAAAGTTATACCTCCTGATGACTTCAATAAGGTGCCACAAAGGACAATGTCATTCCGTGCTTCATGAGACAAGCAAAACTTTGTATACTTAGAACTCACATGTGAACAAATGCAATGGCACCATAGGCATACAAGCTGTTTTATGCAAGGTGGCTATGTAAATGCAAAATGTAACATGCAAAGAAATGTTCAAAGGAGTCTTGCTTAGTTCATGCAAGGTCTTAGCTTAGGGAATATTGTGTCTAATGTTTCCAAGAGAGGACCAATCAAAGGATAGAATATTCACAACTTAGCGGATGCAGTGCATCGCATTAGGCCACTAAGAGGAATATAATATGCTAAGATAGATCACACTTATGAAGGACACTATACCCAATGTCATCCACAAAGTGGCAAACACATTGTATGGAACAAGAAGGTTGCACTAAGAACCAAAAAGAATAAAAATGAAAAATGAATAATGCCAATGTATGCCCCCACTTCAAAGGAATTTCTACACAATGTTATGTGAGAAATTACATTAAAGTAGTGAATAAAAAATTTAAAAAGAAACAAGACATGAGAGCCAACTTGGAAAGCCCCTATGCCATGTCATACGTTTTTGAGTAAGGCTATGTGATGCAAATGAAAAAGGAACAAAAGAAAAGGGGGGTTTCCCCCAAAAAGGAACGCACCAAACACATAAGGGATCTATGGATTTGGGGTAAGTATGTTCGTTGCTACAATTTTTTGATTTCAGAGCTTAGAACTATCATCATTCCCCAAATACACAGAACTGGAAGAATGACACAAAGAGAGTGAAAACAAGAGAAAAAGAAAATCTGTTTTGGGTCAACATGGAAGAGTTTCAATGCTTTGTGTCATCCCCAAAAGGAAAACAAAAAAGTGAAAAATAAATAAAAATACCTTTTGGGTCACATGGAAGAGACATAGGGCATCTCAATGCTTTGTGTCATGCCCAAAAGGAAAACACAAAATTGAAAAAGAAAATAAAAAGACCTTTTGGGTCAACATGGAAGAGACATAGGACGTCTCAATGCTTTGCATCATCCCCAAAAGGAAAACACAAAAGAAAAAAAGAAAATGTGAAAGAAATGTACGACATATAGAAGAATGAAGGGACAAATAGAGGAATTGCACAAAGAGAGAGAAAATCAAACGTCGCGTCACAGGAGAACACAATATGCACATGCAAACACAAAAGAAAAAGAAAATAAAATGCAAAAGACTAGTAAGGCAGATGCAAGCCAACCATCAAGATCCACCTCCCAGTCATGTTCATGATGTGTCGAGGGCAAGCAACTAGCCAGAGGGACAAGTGCAAGTGTTGAACTAGGGGAAGTACTAGGTTCTACACTTGATGCAAGAATTTTGTCATTTAAGCTTATGGAAGAGGAAAATACTATATTCAGATCATTATGCACCTCTTCATCTATTTTAGTGATCTCATCATCATCATCCAGATTAATCACGATAGGAGGATGAATGGTAATTTCCAATGAATGGTGTATCAAAAGTTGTGGTTGTTATATTGGATCATTTTGTTGTGATTGAGGAGGATGGTCATCATGCATTGCTTCTATCAAGTGTGGATTTTGATTTTCTTTGTTTTCTTCATTTTGTAACTGATGAGCAAGGAGACGACATCAACGCCTATGCTCCCTAGCACCTCGATTTCTTTTGATTCTATTTTGAAGTTGTGTGCATGTAGGAGCGGGTTGATCCACCATAGGCTCCTTTTCTTCCATAAGGGGAGGAATAGAAGGAACCATAGGAGGTGCGTCAATCACTTTCTCTTTTACTTTATAAACTTGTTTTATGCAAGGGGCCATGATGGGGTTGGTTTCATTATCTCTTAGGTGTTTGGATGATGAAGGTGAAATGTTGATTATTGATTGATCTTGAGTTGTTGGTTCAGGTTTAGGTTGAAGCATTGTCTCATCTAGGATGGGAGTGTCAGAAGTGGATGGGGATATGTTGCGAAGAGAAAATTTTGCTATGCGTTTTGCTTTGAATTTTTGATAGGAAATGAAAAAGAAGTCTTTGCGAGGTGTTATGGGTTCCATGGGCTCAGGCGAAAAGGCTTCTAAGGAGAAATTTCCTTTAGAAGACAAAGGGTTAAAGCCACTATGGTGAACAATGAATATGTCATTGTCATTCAAAAACTTTAGACATTTTTGCATGACTGAAGAGATAGCTTTCATCGAGCGAAGCCATGGATGGCCTAGCCACAAACAAAGCTGATATGACTACGGGATAATGGGGAATGTTGCATCCACTGCCTTAGGTCCTATCTGTAATGGAAGGACAATCGAGCCTATCGTATGGCACGCAAAACCATTGTGTTTTTTGATCCATGCTTGCAGTTTTTCATAATCATCTTGATAAAGATCATGTAATACCAAAAATTCCTCAGTGATCACATTCTCTCCACAAGTGGGATCTATGAGTATCCCATTAAGGGGCTTATCATAAATATGGTCGACTATGTAAAGAGGATCATCGAGAAGATTTAGAAGGATATCCTTAGAAGAGAAAGTAATATCACGAGATTTCTTAGGTTGGCCCTTATGAGGGATAACGTCTATCGCACTTACCATTTAATTTATAGGATTAATAGTAGTGGTATGTGGAATAGGATCAGGATGTTCAATAGTTGTATGAACATTCATCACATCATTGTTTTGAGTTTCACTAGCTTTGACAAATGACACATTATGCTTGGGCATTGGATGGGTAAAAATTTGCAAATTTTTATTTGGTGGGGCAATAGACTTATTGCCTTTAACATTAACATTTGAAACAAATAGATGAACAAAATCAATGAGGTCTTGCACTAGGTGTTTAAGAAGCTTACATTGTTCTATGTCATGTCCATTTTGTCTATGATAATGGCAATAAGCGTTGGGTTGAAAGGTTGGAGGCAAAGGCTTAGTAGGATCCAGTGGTTTAATAGTAGGTAAAGTAATTATCATCTGTTGCTATAACAGTTGGGACATTGTGTTATGAAGAGTGTCTGGTAAAGGTGTAAATTGTCTTTTTGGATCTCCATAACTATAAGGTATCATGATTTTAATACTTGTTACTTGGTTGTTGACGGGTTGAGTTGGTTGTTGAGGAGGGGGGTTGAATTGTAAAAATACTTTGTTTGGGTTGACATGTTCATATTTTTTAGTTTGGCTAATAGTGGACTTGGCATCACAAATACTAACCGAATTTTAATAGTCACAAAGGGTTGTACATAGATGCATGAAAGAGGAAAATTTCATCATGGTCAATTTATCTTGCATTTGACTTTGTAAATTTTCAATGAACATCTTTTGGAGATGTGGATTAGGAACCTTGACATCAATTTGGGCATAAAGTGATTGATAGTGTGAGATGAAATCGGTTACTTTTTCATCCACATTTTGTTTACATCTCATTAGATCAGCCAATGTCTTTTTGGGAGTCGTGCACTTGAAAATGAATTATAAATGCATCAACTAGTTCATTGAATGAACGAAATGAATTGTTTGGTAAGGATGAAAACCACTCTAAGGCAGTGTCCTTTAAGGTCCTAGGAAACAGCTTAGCTTATTGTCAAGGACAAAATCACTACATAAGGTGGTATAGGCATTAACATGATTAGTAGGATCATTCTTCCCTCTGTACTTCTCAAATCTAGGTATCTCAATTCCTTGTGGAATCGGTGTTCTTAATATGTTCAAAGATAATGGGTTGCTACAGACATAATAGGTGGGTGGGGCATTTTGACTCTACCTTATGGTGGATATTTGTTGTTGCATATAGGAAACAGTGTGGAAAAGTTGTGTGATGAAAGGATCAAGATAGGTGGTAGGAGGTGGAAGAGAGAATGGTGATGGAGTGTATGTACTAGTAGGACATGTGAAGGGAACATTGATAGGTGGGAAGGTGGTGGAGGATAGAACATTCAATGCCACAAAGGAACTAGGAGTGCTAGTAGGAATACCGAAGGAAGGAGTCACATTACTGATGAGGGCACAACCCGAGACACAGAAAATAACCCACAAACAAGAGAATAATTTTATTATTCAGAAAATGGAGCTTCTTACATGCAGAGGATCTCAATCCCCAAGTTCTACAACACATGCAAGTTATAGAAAGCTACAGAATAACCCTTTCACAATATGCGAGCTTGTCCCTAAAAAGCTACGCAAAAATTAGAAACTTGCCCATAAATAGAGCTCCTCTTTAGTTTGGAGCAAAAACAACATTCAAATTTGAGTTTAGGCGGTTTGGCGCCGAAAATAACAACTTGAAGTTCAAATTTCAAAAGAACATTTGCAATTGTATCTTCTAGAAAGTGCGCCAACTTCCCGGGGCCATAACTTTTGATCCGGGACTCTGATTCGCAAACCATTTGAACCGTTGGAAAGGTCTCGAATTCAATAACGCACTCAAAATTAGATATGCCAATTTTGGAAAGTTTTGGGGCCGTTCCAGGAAATCTAAGTGCCTCAAATCTAACTCGAAAGATTTTCAGGTGGAAATCTAGGAAACTAAAACTACAATATCTTTCAACCCAGGAATAGAAAATAAAAACTATAAATTGGGAATTTCATTATGATGAAAAGGGTATCCAAAAATGTAAAAACATCTAAAAATTGAGAAACTTGAAATTTAACTATTTTTGGGTGATGCAAGATTGCCCTTACACCACTGGATGCTTCTGCATCAGACACCCAGGGTAATTTGAGAAGTGACCCCGTCATGTCTCGGATGGTTGAGGAAAACCCAACCAATCAACTCCTACCTTAGATAGCCAAGATGAATATTCCACAGGCCTTCCTCTCCATTTCACCAGATATTCTTCATACTGTCTATTTCTGGTACTTCTTCCCACACGACTATCCAAGATTTCTTCAATCTCCTCCTTTTCTAAAGTAGGTGTTGGAATCCCACACTGTTCCATCATTGGTACTTCCTCTGTGCCACCTTCATGATACTCTATCAAATATGAAATGTTGAACACAAGGGAAATGTTGAATCCATCCAACAACTCTACCTCATATGCATTCCCTGAATCATGCCTCTTCAAAATTTTACAGGGACCAAACTTCTTCATCATCAATTTGTTATATGTTCCCACTAGAAACCTTTCTTTGGACTCAAGTGGACCGTCACTTCATCACCAATCTGAAACTCCTTATACCTCCTCTTCTGATCTACCTTAGCCTTATACTGCATATTCATCTTGTTAATATGTCCTCTTACCTTCTCATATATATCCTTGATGTGTTCTGCAAAATCTTCAGCTTTAGCACTTATTTTCTTCTTTTGGTCCATCTTCCTCAATTCTGGAGTTGTTCTGGGGCTACCTCCATACACAATCTGGAATGGTGATCTACCAGTGCTTCTGTTGACAGAATTGTTGTAAGAAAATTTTGCCTGGGGTAAGATCAAGTCCCATCCCTTGGGTTTATCTCCTACCGACATCTCAGTGGGTTACCCGGACTCTGTTACAACCTCTCGCTGCCCATTTGTTTGTGGATGGTGTGCGGTGAACTTCAACTCGTCTTCAGCTTCTTCCACAAGGTCCTCCAAAAGTACCCCATAAATTTGGTGTCACGATCTGAAACAATACTCTTTGGCAGACCATTTAGCCTCACCACCTCTTTGAAGAACAAGTCATCAATGTGGACTGCATCATGGGTCTTCTGACATGGAATGAAATGTTGCATCTTCAAAAACCTATCAACCACCACAAAGACTAAATCATTCCCTCATTGTGTCCTTGGAAAACCAAGAACAAAGTCCATACTTATATCCTCCCACGGCCTCTCTGGTACAGGTAAGGGCTGATATAAGTTTGTATTCTGACTCACTCCTTTAGCCATCTGACATACCCTACAGCTTTGTACAAACTTCTTCACATCCTGTGACAACTAAGGCCAATAATAATGCTCACTGATAATGGCAATGGTCTTATCCTCGACCAAAATGTCCTACCATTCCTCTACTATGCTTCTCCCTTTCTCGGGTTCTCCCTCATGGAACTCCTCGGGATACATAATTGACTTCCCTTAAATAACATGTCATCTTGGATTATGAAATCCAACCACCTTGTCCTGTCCACTATAACAAGTTCCTTGCAAACTTTCCAAGCCTCTGCAAAATTAGGATCTTCTACATATAGTGTCTTGAGTTCATTAAACCCAACCACTTAAATCTGCATCTTTGTCATCAATGTATGCCTCCTACTTAAGGCATCTGCAACCCTATTTGACTTCCCACTCCTATGTTTCAAAACAAAGGTATAACTCTGCAAAAACTCTACCCATTTCATATGCCTCTGATTTAATTTTACCTGACAATTTATGTACTGCAAGGCTTGATGATTAGTATATAAAACAAATTCATTCAGTAACAAATAATGTCTCCATTTCTTTAATGCTTTAACTATCGCATAAAATTCCTGATCATATACAGAATACTTTCTCTTGGCATCATTTAAATTTTCACTGAAATAAGCAATGGCCTTACCTTCTTGGCTCAACACTGCTCCAATGGCACAACCACTGGCATCACAATCCACTTGAAACACCTTGTTAAAATCTAGGAGGGCTAGAACAGGTTGCTCTATCACCTTTCGCTTCAACAGTTCAAAACCTTTTGCTGCTCTAGTGCTCCACTTGAATTCTTTTCTATCCCCTCTCATTGTTTCAGTCAGGGGTTCACAAATACTACTGAAGTTTCTAATGAACTTTTTATAAAAACTAGCCAAACCATGGAAAGATCTCACCTCCGTAGCAGTTCTTGGGGTAGACCATTCCAGAATAGCCTTCACCTTCTTTGGGTCGATCTTGAGACTTTCTACTAAGACAACAAACCCCAAGTACACTAACTCCCTCTTCACAAAACTGCACTTCTTTAGATTAATCAACAGTTTCTCTTCTCTTAACTTCACAAAGGCTCTCTGAATGTGCATCATATGCTCATCCAACGTCTTACTAAAAATCAAAATATCATCTAAATACACAATAACAAAACTTCCCAGAAATTCTTTTAGTACCTCATTCATGAGCCGCATGAATGTGCTCGGTGCATTGGTAAGCCCAAAAGGCATGACTAACCACTCGTACAGGCCCTCTTTGGTCTTGAAGGCAGTCTTCCATTCGTCTCCCTCTCGAATCTGGATCTGGTGATATCCACTCTTCAGATCAATCTTTGTGACATACTGAGCTCCACTCAAATAGTCCATCAGGTCATCCATCCTTGGCAGGGGAAATTTGTACTTGATTGTTATCTTGTTTATGGCTCAGGAATCTGTACACATCCTCTACTCCCCATCCTTCTTTGGTGCTAGTACTGCAGGTACTGCACATGGACTCAAACTCTCACGTATCAAACCCTTTCTCAACAACTCTTCAACTTGTTTGTTCAGCTCCTCATTTTCTGTTGGAGTCATTCTATGAGCTGCCTTATTTGGCAAACTAGCTCCAGGAATCAGGTCAATTTGATAACTGATCTTCCTTATTGGTGGTAAACCATCAGGTACATTATCACAAACAATATCCTGAAACTCAACCAACATCCCAGAAACTTCTTCTGGAACCTTCTCACTATCCTCCTTACTCACTCTAGAAATCAATGCATAACACACACACTCATGCTTCATACCTTCTAAAAAATTTCTTCCATCTACATAACAAATTCTAGCACTACTGCATACCTTTTCTTCAGTCTCCTTCAGGTTTCTTAACTTCAGATGTCCTATTCCTTTAAGTCAAGGAATGGGTGTTTGTATGG
>VDFB02271358.1:571333921-571348686 GCA_007258455.2 Sequoia sempervirens
TTATCTTAGCCCACTTCACATGTATCGCCCTTCAATGGCATTGGAACTAACACGGATGGAATCATCGATCGACTTTGACCATGTATTGGATCTAGTTCAACTAGGTAATATATCTACTTTCTTAGTATTTGAAATTCCATATTGTTATCTTACTTTGTATTGTATTCATAATGTTGACTAATTTCAAGAGATATGTCGCACATATAAATGCAGGGCATGTTTATGTAGTTATTGCAGATGAAGACAACGAAGAGGGTACAGACTATTACTTGTCTCATTGTGTTGAGGCAAAAAAGAAATGGGAAGCCCCAATTATAGATGGAGAAAACATTGAATACCCTATAGGCTCAGTTGTTGTTACTGGAACGTGGCTGAGAAGGTACCCACATAAGAGTGTTAAACATTGGTTGTTTGAGGAATTTGACACGCATCATAAGATTTTTCATTACTCAAACCTTGTCGTGGAATCCAATGTTTTTTTGAGCAAATATGGGGGTAGACCTTTGAACAAGACCTTGTGGAAGGTCCATGAGTTTGACCATGAGGCAATACTTGACACAATAAAGAGTAGAGCAAACCCAGATGGCTCATTGGATTAATTTGTAAGTATATACACAACGGTTCTTATTAATTTATACTTGTATCCATGTCAGTTTGATTGATGCCAATGCTATCATCTTATTTTACTTTGTGTATCTGTATGTAACCAAGCAAACATTGATTGGTGTCCCCTTGCATAAAATGCAGATTTATGAGCCATCCAAGAGAATCTCAAGCAGAAAAGCAATGCAACATCCTTATTTTGATGATCTTGACAAATCTCAATTATGACTTTAAGCCATTTAAAAAGTGTGTGCGAAGCTTGATGAGGAAATTTCAAGTTATTCATTTGAATTTAACCTTATCATGACCACCTATGGCGTAGACATTATAAGAGCATCTCGAATTTCAATAAATTCTATTCATAAGAGCATAGAAAAGGCAGTGAACTCTTTGAAAAAATGCCTCAAAGAAATGTGGTCTCATGGTGATGGAATGGCATGACGAATGCCATGACAAGCAAATTGTTGTGGATTGTCATGGCATTCCATCACCATTGAGACCACATTTCTTTGAGGCTTTTTTTCAAATAGTTTGCTTCCTTTTCTATGTTATTGCTTATTAGTATGCTTTGATAGATTTTTTCCAAGCATCCATAGCTTTTTTGGAAGCACCTATTTTAGGCTTTTATCCATAGCAACAAGGAAGAGAACCATTTGATAGAATGCTTTGGTAAACATGTATGATAAATGTACTAGCATAGAGAAGGCAGCGAACTATTTGAAAAACTGCCTCAAAGAAATGTGGCCTCATGGTGATGGAATGCCGTGAAAATCCACAACAATTTGCTTGTCATGTGATGCAAAGGGGATGGGACTTTAGTCAAAACTCAAAGTTTCAAGGATTACAATGATGCAATCTCAAACACTCTTCCAGGCACCCTAATGGAGACAAGCCTCAATAGTGCACTTATAACTTAGATGCTTTCCTAATGGACCCAAACCCTTGGAGTGATCTCAAGGAACTCAAAAAAACTTGTCTTGAATGGTTTCAAAGCCCCAAACCTCTGTCTTAGACAAAACTCACTTTTTGCACCTTAACTAGGCTTCTAGCCCAACTAGGCTTCTAGCGATGGTTTTTTTACTTTTCACTCAACTTCCCCAAAGGAATCCTCAATATAATGACTGATTCAGATGTGATTCATGATGATATACAACATATCAAATCATTTATGGCACTTGTTCTGGATTCGACCTACCAAAATCTGTTGTTTCCTCAAATTTAAGGTCTAATTAGCCCACTTTTTCAAAGCAACCCCTCTCTAAACTTATCCCCTGACTATGAAACTTTCAACAGTATTTTAAAATGTTCCCAAAACAAATATTTTCAAGGTATTAGTCTTCTTTGACACCCTCAACACCCTAAATCACAAAACCCTCAATAAATTACTCCAAAACTAGGGCCTCTTGAAAATTAGCTTTCCCAACACTTCCAGAACCTTCTCTTGGAATTTTCACCAATAACTCAACATATCTAAACACCTTAAACTCATAAATATACCCCTTATTAAGGTAGATATCCTACTACTACACTTTAGGCACCATTTTCATGCCCTTTTCCTTGCTAAAACTCGGTGTACACCCAAGAATCACTCTTTCTTGCACAATAACTTGTTAGATCTATATAATAAAAGTTAGATATGATCCATTTCACAAGTTTTCAGTCACACTCTCCCATGAAATGGATCATTTATTCATGAAGACTCTCAAAACTAGTGAAAAATCTGTACTTTTTGAGGACAGTCAGCAATATAACACAAGAAACTGATTCCCAACATTGTTCAGGTCATTCAAAAGGTTAAATACATGTAAATACAAGTTCTTAAACCATCCAAATGAGCATGACACCAAAAGGAATTAGAGATTCATCAAAAAAACTCAAGAAAATTCAAAAAGATTGAAGTTTTTATTGATTTTCTATAGCAGTCCATACAACACTTGCAATATCAGCCAACCCTCTACACAAATGCTTTCTCCAGGGTTATAGACTCATCCTACAACTTTCCCAACTGTTTAGAATTGATTTTATTACATTATTTTGATTAAAACTCCTAAAAATCACTTTTCCACCCAAAGTTGGATTTCAAAAATTTGAATTTCCAACATTGCAATTTATTAACTCCTATTAACTATAAAGCTTCCAAAACTATTACATATCATCATTCAACCTTATTTAACCTAATTAAAACATCATATACCTATTTAAACTCGTAGAACATCATTGTTCCATTTACAAGTCAATTTGGTCATATGGTCCTTATCAAGACCCTTAGGACTTTTGATCTTCCTGTTACACTCATTCATGCAAAATACCATTATAGGCTTCAAAATGCTATAATTGATGCTCTGGAAAGGTTTATAGGCCTTCAAGACCCCTGCCATCTCCTGACTCTCCAAATGATCCTCAAGGAGCTTGGGTGCTCCTACACCATCATGGCATTCCACCACCATGAGACCACATTTCTTTGAGGCATTTTTTTCAAACAGTTCATTCCCTTGTCTATGCTATTGCTTACTATTATGCTATGATAGATTTTTTCTAAGCATCCATAGCTTGTTTGAAAGCACTTGTTTTGGGCTTTTAGCCATAGCAGCAAGGAAATGAATTGTTTGATAAAATGCTTTGATAGAAATGTATGAAAAATGTGTTAGCATAGACAAAGGCGGTGAACTCTTTGAAAAAAATGCCTTAGAAATGAGGTCTCATGGTGATGGGATGGCATGGCCAGGCTCACCATGAAAATAGAATTACTATGGATTGTCATGGCATTCCATCTCGTGAGACCACATTTCTTTGGGGCTTTTTTCAAGCGGTTGCTGCCTTTTATGCTATTGATTATTAGTATGCTTTGATAGATTTTTTTCCACAGCATCCATACCTTTTGGAAGCACCTATTTTAGGCTTTTAGCCATAGCAACAAGGAAGTGAATTGTTTGATAAAATGGCACAGTACTTATGTGTATGATAATCTTAGTAGCATGAACCAAGGAGTAGCGAACTGTTTGAAAAATGACTCAAAGAAATGTGGTCTCATGGTGATGGAATGCCATGACAATCCACAACAATTTGCTTGTCATGGCATTCCACCACCATGAGACCACATTTCTTTGAGGCATTTTTTTCAAACAGTTCATTCCCTTGTCTATGCTATTGCTTACTATTATGCTATGATAGATTTTTTCTAACCATCCATAGCTTGTTCGAAAGCACCTTTTTTAGGCTTTTAGCCATAGTAGCAAGGCAATGAACTGTTTGGCTAAATCCTTTGATAGAAATGTATGAAAAATGTGTTAGCATAGACAAGGCAGTGAACTCTTTGAAAAAATGCCTCAAAGAAATGAGGTCTCATGACCTTATGGAATGCCATGACAATCAAAATCATTTGATTGTCATGGCATTCCCTCGTCATGAACCTCGTCTTTGAACGGCCCCTCAGAGGACCAACTATATCCCCTATGACTAATGCTACTATTATGCTTTTGATAGATTTTTCCAAGCATCCATAGCTTGTTCGAAAGCACTTGTTTCAGGCTTTCAGCCATAGCAACAAGGAAGTGAACTATTTGACAAAATGCTTTGGTAGACATGTATCAAAAATGTGGTGGTATAGACAAGGCAGTGAATTGTTTGAAAAAATTCCTCAAAGAAATGTGGTCTCATA
Organism: Sequoia sempervirens; assembly: GCA_007258455.2. Lineage (NCBI taxonomy): Eukaryota > Viridiplantae > Streptophyta > Pinopsida > Cupressales > Cupressaceae > Sequoia > Sequoia sempervirens. The sequence continues at coordinate 571,338,183 of VDFB02271358.1, forward strand.
GAATGCCATGACAAGCAAATACAATTGGGAGTTGCTCCTAGTTATTAGTTATGCAATGGGAAGTAATTGCATAACTGCTTAGGTTGACTTTGTAAAAACTATATTGTAATCAAAATTTTTGTCATCTATGACATCTAGTTATTAGTTATGAAGCGTGGAAGCAATGATTTCAGTTTGAAGATGTGCAATGCAATGTAATCAATGTTATGAAGATATAAACTACAAAAAATATTTTTTACTAAGTTTAGGTTTAGTTTGGGATGGAGTTGATTTAGAACCCGAGTTCTGATTGGGTTCAACCATACAAGAAACATATAAAATCGAGAAATATATACATATTTTGCAGCAATAATCAAGTTGAATACACCACCATATTAATAGTCAAATAACATAGCAAAAATACACCACCACTTTCATAGTGAAATATTAAAATATTAGTGATCTCTCAAATGTCATGATCAAAATTATAAATTAAAGTTCCAAACATAAAAATGTCAAGTGTTTACAATCATTAAGTATTGATCATTGATCAATCTAAAAAGTGTGAACATTTTTTTGTGTGGAAGGAAAACAAGAAAATAGTGTTACATAATTATTTACATTGTGAAAGAGCCAAAACCTTTTTCTTGTAGATCGTAGAAGAATCTCAGTGATTTTTTGGGTGTCCTTAACTTGGAACGGAACTATCCTGAGCCATGAATGATTGACCAAGAACTATGAGAAAGAAATAAGATAAATCACATGCAACTTGTTGCAATTTCTTTCCTTGGGAAAAAGGGTAAAGTTTCCTTTTCAGGGAGAATCTCCTTTAGAGTTTGAACGCATTGATAATTTTCAAGATAAACTTAGCCAAATATGTCATCTAGGTTTGAAGCTTTTAGGTAAAATGTTTGCTTCTTAAAATTTTGTTCAAAATTCAAGATGCAGGCTCTCCTCCCTTAGGGAAGAGAAGGCCTATCAACCCTAACACTCTTATGCAATACTTCTTAAGTTCTTGTTGATGCAGTATTAGATGCGAAGTTTCAAAATAGGCATGGTTATATAAATTCTCATCTCACGACTATCATTGCATCAAATTAAGAATTTTCAATCCTTTATGGTCTAGACAAGAGAAGTATGTAGTGTTCCAATGCTAAAGTCTATTGTGAATCTCGTTGCTATGGCGGTTCAAAATGAGGTGTCTTCTACACCAAATGAGAAATATTCACAATATGTGCTAGGAGGAATAAGTCCATAAGATAATTATGCAAGAATGAGAATTGCAAAGGGAGTAGCTTACATTTGACTTTAAACACATAAATTTTCACACTTTTCGATGTTCACACATAAGTCAAAAAATATATGTGCATAAGTTGTAAAGTATACACTTCAATACATGTAACTCATATCTATTGAACCATGAATTTATAATTTGCAAATATGGACACCATCGATAAAAAGATTTGTATTAAGCAAATAGCCATGTACGCATACATCAATATATGTCAATATAAGTATAAAATATGGTTACAAAATAGCCATATAGGCTTACGAGAATGCCATATAGGCATTCAATGTCAAATATATCCAATACAAAATATGTACAAAATTGCCATGTAGGCATACAACAAAGGGCTCTGTGCATTCCAAATTCATTTCTCTCCATGCTCTGGTTCAAATACAATTTTCTTTCCCTTTGCTGGGTGATCCGATGGCGATAAATTACGTCACTCGTTTATAACATTATGAGGAGTTAACTCTTCTTTGCTCCTCCTAGTGTTTAGATTAGGTGAAGTTTCAACTATTATTACAATAGAAGTAAAGACATTAATATATAAATTACATTATAAAATTAATATATTTAACAAAATAATCACTTATGGCCATCTCGATCCTCTCCTCGATTAAAATGTTGCCTTGATGCTCAAGCGTGCTCAAGCCCTGTATAAACCATCCAAATAGGAATTAAACTACGAATCAATAATGGTTTGATTTTTCACTAGAACTAGTTCATCTATAAGAATGAATATAAATTGAAATTTAGTAATTTGCCTCATACCTCCCCTACAAGAGCCATCGAGGATTGTATAGCGGAGGAAACACCAATATCCATTAAATTCTCTTTAAATTATATATTACGCAAGCTCAACAATATGAATATAAACTACACAAATCTATTAAACTTAGAATTCATTACTTAAGTTCTCTTTAAATTCTATATTACCTCTGTGAACGTTTGATCAAATCTACTGGCACTCAGAGGTGTTTCCTTGAAACCTCCAACAGTACCCTGTTCAACATCCAAAATCACATATTAAAATACCATTCGTAAAACAATGCTATTAACACATGTAATAAATTTATAATTGTTTACTAAATTTACATACCCCACCAATAGGTGTACTACAAAAATAAGTAGGTGGATGACTGGTGTATCCAGTCTCTACACTGTGACCCTGCAATTTTATTAAAATAATAAAACTAAATTAGTTAATCTTGCATTTCACAATCAAAATTTAATAAATTAAATTCAATGAACATGCTGAATTTTACCTGAGTGTCAATGACATATGCATCATCCAAAATGTCAGCCGTCCTCTCCATCCCCGTAGATGCATAAGGATCAGGCTGCGTAGTAGCATATGGATCCTGTGTAGCACCCTCTTGAGTGTTGGTAGGGTCATACGAACAAGTCGCCCCACAAGATTGACACACATGGGTTCGAAGGCCACCACCTGAAGACTCCCCTGGATGGCATTGTACAATAAGGCTTGCGTGATGGATGACACTCTGGGTCAAAGTTGTGATTTCCTGCAATGTCTATATCAGCACTCTCCTTCGCAATGGCAGGCATCACAATCTACTCATGAGGCGGTCTAGCAAGAGGTCGTCTCCCTTGCCGTGTAGGATCCGACTGTGCACCGGGCCTATCCTAAGTTGACCCCCCACCTCTCCCCTAAAACTCCCTCATATCAAAATAATTTGGGATTTGGTTCAATACAAACTCACTGCATAGTTTCCTAAGAAAATATTGGGAGACTTCACAATTATTGCACGGTGGGTAATCAAAGACCATATACCATCTTTCGTAAAAATGGTTCTTAATCTCTTGGTGGTGGCACCAATGAATAGGAAACCTCTTTGCATTGAGGGTAAGATATTGATTTGTTTTAGTGTTAGTGAATAGAGAGCACAAATCACCTTTAGTAATTTTTAAATTTGTTACTTGTTTATATGATAATTTGTTTGCATAATATGCCCTAGCTATCTGCCTCCTATCTTGCCATCCAGATATTTGTTGGGTGATTGCATCTACATTTTTTAACATGTCTTTCAATGAATTTGCTAGAAGTATTCTTTCTATGGTTGAAGCATTTGGATCACTCAACCTACTGATAAGATCCTCAAGCTATTTTTTGTTAATCTCAATTTCACTCCTCAAATTTTCTTGAGTGCTAGGAGGGAATTGAGAGAATGGTGGGGGAGGTTGATTTTGTTGAGGATTTTGCTATTGAGGATTTACCTCCTCTTCTTGTTGAGGATTTGTAGGATTTCCTACAAATTTAAAAATAAACAATCAAATCTAACCTAAAATAAACAAAATCAATTTCAAACTAACAAATTCAAAACAAATAGTAAACAATACTTACCTCCTGCATCTCTTCGTCATCGTGGTGCCATATTTGCAGACAAAATCCAACTTTTCTTGATGAAATTTGTAGAAGTCCTTCCTCCTAGAATGTGAGCGTGAAATTGAGGGTTTTTGGCCCCAGGCAGAGCTGAGAAATAGTGAAAAGCAAATGATTATAAACTACAAGAAATCTATGAATATAAACTACACAAATCTATTAAACTTAGAATTCATTACTTAAGTTCTCTTTAAATTCTATATTACGTAAGGTCAACAATATGAATATAAACTACACAAATCTATTAAACTTAGAATTCATTACTTAAGTTCTCTTTAAATTCTATATTACCTCCATGAACGTTTGATCAAATCTACTGGCACTCGGAGGTGTTTCCTTGAAACCTCCAATAGTACCCTGTTCAACATCAAAAATCACATATTAAAATACCATTCGTAAAACAATGCTATTAACACATGTAATAAATTTATAATTGTTTACTAACTTTACATACCCCACCAATAGCTGGATGACTGGTGTATCCAGTCTCTACACTGTGACCCTGCAATTTTATTAAAATAATAAAACTAAATTAGTTAATCTTGCATTTCACAATCAAAATTTAATAAATTAAATTCAATGAACATGCTGAATTTTACTTGAGTGTCAATGACATATGCATCATGCAAAATGTCAGCCGTCCTCTCCATCCCCATAAATGCATAAGGATCAGCCTGTGTAGTAGCATATGGATCCTGCGTAGCAACCTCTTGAGTGTTGGTAGGGTCATACGAACAAGTCGCCCCACAAGATTGACACACATGGGTTCGAAGGCCACCACCTGAAGACTCCCCTAGATGGCATTGTACAATAGGGCTCGTATGATGGATGACACTTTGGGTCAAAGTTGTGATCGCCTACAATGTCTCTATATCGGCACTCTCCTTTGCAACGGCAGGCATCACAATCTACTTACATGGTGGCCTAGCAAGAGGTCCTCTCCCTTGCCGTGTAGGATCCGACTGTGCACTGGGCCTATCCTAAGCTGACCCCCCACCTCTCCCCTAGAACTCCCTCATATCAAAATAATTTGGGATTTGGTTCAATACAAACTCACTGTATAGTTTCCTAAGAAAATATTGGGGGACTTCACAATTATTGCACAATGGGTAATCAAAGACCATATACCATCTTTCATAAAAATGGTTCTTAATCTCTTGGTGGTGGCACCAATGAATAAGAAACCTCTTTGCATTGAGGAAAAGATTTTGATTTGTTTTAGGGTCAGTGAATAGATAGCACAAATCACCTTTAGTAATTTTTAAATCTTTTACTTGTTTATATGATAATTTGTTTGCATAATATGCCCTAGTTGTCTACCTCCTATCTTGCCATCTAGATATTTGTTGGGTGATTGCATCTACATTTTTTAACATATCTTTTAATGAATTTGCTAGAAGCATTCTTTTTGTGGTTGAAGCATTTGGATCACTCAACCTACTGATAAGATCCTCAAGCTATTTTCTATTGTTCTCAATTTCACTCCTCAAATTTTCTTGAGTGCCAGGAGGGAATTGAGAGAATGGTGGGGGGAGGTTGATTTTGTTGTTGAGGTTGATTTTGTTGAGGATTTTCCTGTTGAACATTTACCTCCTCTTCTTGTTGAGGATTTGCAGGATTTCCTATAGATTTAAAAAAAAAATCAAATCTAACCTAAAATAAAAAAAATCAATTTCAAACTTACAAATTCAAAATAAATAGTAAACAATACTTACCTCTTGCATCTCTTCGTCATCGTGGCACCATATTTGTAGACAAAATCCAACTGTTCTTCATGAAATTTGCAGAAGTCCTTCCTCCTAGAACACGAGAGCGAAATTGAGGGTTTTTGGCCACGGGAAAAGCTGAGAAACAGTGAAAAGCAAATGATACATTTAACACTTCATCTTTTCGCGTTATATCTGTGGCATATGTATTAACCCCATTTCTGTTGGCTAAAGTCAAAATTAACTTGGGCACCTAATCTTCTTTTAATTCTTCAATTAGGATTAATTGATAATACTAATCCCAATCACCTTTGTATTCTCTAGATTTTGCCACTTGCACATATAAATCAATTTATTGTTTTATTAAATCAACATTTTCCATCAACATGGCATCTTTTAGGAATATTCCCTCAAGTTTGAATTCAAAATCAAGTGGACATGTACATCCAACAAAGCAATAAATAAGCTCTTACATGTCCCCCACTCAACATTTAACTCTCAAATTTAAATTTGAAATCTCTCTCTCTTTGGCACATTGACCAAAATGTGCTCATCCTCCAGCCTATCACAAGTTGACAAGTGGCCTCTTTTCATTGGCTTGTTTTTGATCCCACATTGCTCTCTCATAAGCATTCTTTCAACTTGAGAATCTTTAAATAGAGACCATGTCCATTGATCAAATCCTCCACAAATCATCCACAAATCCTATGCAAAGTCACTCTCCTCATTTGAGAGCTGATTTTTCCCATCTTACTCCATCACCATTGCATTTGCATCATTTGAGCTTATCAAGGGTTGGGAAAGGGCTATTTTCCACAATAGCACCAATCCACTATGAGATAAGTATACTTCATGTTTTTCATATGTTCATTTAGCTTGCTTTTGTCATTTGGTTGCATTTGGAAAGCATTGATATATTATTTCATAGAGATGTTGTTATTTGTTTTGTTTTAGAAACTAACCATAATAAGTTGTGTGTGTGTTGGAGGTTCAAGCAATTTGCAGATTTCACCATCTATAGTTGTATCTTAATTTCAGCCTATCTTTCTTTGTATTGGCTTCTGGGCCCCATCAAAACCCATCTTTTACCTCTAATCAAAACATGATATGATATCAAGTTTATCTTATATCATAATTTCTAGAACCAAATATATTTTTTAACTCCCTTTCTATGTCCCTTCAACATTGTTCAATTATATAATCCCACCAAATTAATAAATCAATCTTTCATTGTTTTATGTTGAGATGTAGGCATTTAATCAGATTCTATTAAGCTTAGGGATACACAATTATTGACAATAATGTATGCTGGATAAAGATACCTCAACCGTATGTACGAATATTCTTGAAGTCCATGTATGACTCTTTCAGGAGTAACAAAAATAACTAATAGCATTAAACTACACAATTGAATCTTGATAACAATATCATAATTTGACTCACTGTGAAAAATACCTCCTAATTATCAATTAGTTTTGAGTAGACAAATACGACCGTGAAGAGGCGAGCATGCTCAAATGTTTAATATGGTCCATGCTTTAGTTAATCCGTAGTCCTTGGTCAAATTTTCATTTTTAATAGAACATAGTATGGTTGGAAGTCACAGGTGTTGACATATGCAGAAGTGAATTGTCTATGCAACATACAATCTGACCATTTGATAGTATTTATTAATTAATTAAAAATAAAGATGCAATGCATTCTTTATTTTTAATTAATTAATAAATACGGTCAAATGACCATATTATATGATGCATAGACATTGCCATTGTTCATCTAGTTAAAATATTATAACCTATTTTTTCAAGAAAATATTTCCCTTTTTAGCTCTATGTATCTATACAGTTTTATTTGGGTGATCCCACAATACCGGTTTACACTTTTTCGCCAAACTGGACACTAAATTGATTTTTCTAACTAAATCTTCACTTTTGAGCACCTACAGTGGCTAAACCGTGAGGAATTTGAAGATGATGCAAACTAGTGATTTGTGAAATTTTGTCTATAGATTCTAAATATATTTTTTTCAAAATTTTTGGAATTAGATTGCTGCTACGCCCTTAATATTATTGTACATCGGGTTATGAATAGTCGGCTTGTGGCTTTCTTAACTCTCTATTAAGTCATATTATCATTAGTATATTGGTATTTAGTTGTTTAGGTCGGCCTAAGTCTTATATAGGTGTGTCTAAGTCAACCTAGGTGATATCCTTGGCATAAATAGGTATATATAGGAGGTTGTGAGTCTTATTTTCATCATCAAGTTGTGAAGTGTGTTCTCATTAGAGATATTTGGAGGTTTTCCCCCTCGAAGTGGCTTGTTATTCTCAGTTATTATCAAGCATTTGTAGCATATTCATCATATTCTTTCTATTAAAAGTGCTATTTCATAACAGTCTAACTTCTTTTTCCATCTCTTCAAAACTAGTTTTTAGTAAACACCATTTTAAGGAGTGATGCTCACCGTGATACAAATATAATTTTTTTCAATGAAGGATAAAATTCTTTTTTTGAATTTAGATTTGTAACTATTTATATCTAGTGCTTTCATTTATTTCATAGTGTTTTAATTGAATATATTTTCTTTAATCAAGTTTCTGCCAAGTCAAACCAATTACAATTCAAACATAGGCTGACTGTATACAACATAACGTTTTTTGTATGTATCAAAATTCAAATTTTTTTTGTTGGATCAAGGACTTCAATATCTAGTGCAATAATATTTTTCAATTTTTTTTTTTGATAATCTGCTATTTTTCTACATGTGCAAAACATAGAGCTTGATTTTCGGTGAAAAACCTACATTCATAAGAAATACTAAATAAATATGATAATAAAATTAAATTTATTTAAATTTATACTTTTTGGGAAGCTTATAATAAGGAATAGTTACTTACAAAAAATAAATTTTAAATGAATTCATTTGACCCCCCAAAAGGTAAATCAAACTTAGTGGTCTTTTATCAGCATTTTGATAGGTGTAAAGGAGACTCCGTTATAGGTATGGTTTAAAACTAGCGGGGTTCTATCCAAGGGGGTTTGATCTAAGGTGGTTCGATCAAACCCTATTCAATTGGAATCCTTTAAATGGAAATTTTCAAGGCTTAAATCATTATATTTTCTAAAAATATGTGATTTTAGCAAAAAATAGGATCTCCTAGAAATTGTAAACCAGTTTTGTGGGATCACCCATTTATAATATATGGTTACTTTACTTTCCACCATCATTGACCTAGAATAAATTAAACAACTAATCATTTAATGCATTTCCCACTACATCCATGAAAATTGAGACATTCAAGACAATTTTATTCACCATGTCAATCGACAATGCTCATGCCTTAATTATTCAACACACTAATTACCATATAAAGCAAGTCAATGCATTACCATATTAAGCAGGTTTAAATTATTGACTCAATAATTATTAGGACATGAATGATTGGGCAATGTCTATGCAGCCCTCAAAACGACCATTTGACCGTAATTATTAATTAATTAAAAATAAAGAATACACTGTATCTTTATTTTTAATTAATTAATAATTACACTCAAATGATTGTTTTGAGGGCTGCATAAACAATTCCCAATAATTTTCCAGATGGGAGGAATTTAAAGGACTTTTTAATGGTATTGTATACAATTTTAGGGCTAGAACTTTATTATTTCTCTTTTATTATTGGTTTTCTAGGTTACCATGTGTGAATAAATAATAAGGCTCTAAAATTTTATAAAAGAAATAAGTGTAGTGATGATCTAATAAAATTTGTTTAATAATTACAAAATTTAAAGTGAAGGATTGAAATAGTATATATTGTATTATCTTTTATCTTGATTATTATTATTTTAGTTTATTTTTAAGATTTTCAAAAATGTAATGTTGAACATACTTTTATTTATAAGATTGTTTATTGTACTCATTCATCAATATTAAATTCACAAAGAAGTAACTTAGATCACCATTGAAGTATAGCTCAAGTAATGACTGACTAATAATATATATTATTCTCAATTCTTTTGTATCTAGTAACATAGATAAGTTGATTATTGCTTTGGGGAATATATTTTATAGAGTTTGAAAAAAGGGAAAATGTAGATGCATTCCTATGTGCTTAGAGTAAATTTCCATTGTCTCTATATGTAATAGATCAGTCCCTCTCCATTATATCCTATGGCTCTCTCTATCTCTCCTTCCCCCCAATTATTGTGGGTGCTAAATGACAGAGTTGAACCAATTTTGGAATTTCTTTCATAATCAGTTGGACTACTAAGAAATTGAAATCCTTTCAATTTTTAAGAATACAAGAGAGTGAATTTTTTAAGTATTGTTTAAATGATTAAAAAGTAAGGTAAAGGGCACTGGTCCCAAATAGAGATTTAAAAAAAAAATAACAAGCCTCACGACTATCAATTTAGAACCACCAAAACAAACATAAGAAAAAAGATAGTCCAACAAAGAAAGAAAAAAACAACAAGCCACCTAAACACCCAACAAAGAATAAAAAATAAATCATTAAACCATCTATAGGAAACAACAAGAAAAAGAAAATGATACCAAACACAAGGGCACACAGGCCAAATGAAGAAATAGGCACGCAGACCCCAAAACAAGGAAACAACATACTCTAGCTGATTATTAGGGCTATCAATTAGGTCCCACTCCATCTTTAACTAGTCCATCTCCTCGCTCTAGGTATCCTTTCCTTTAATAGATTTATCCTCATTTGGCATATCCATATCTTGAGAAGATTCCACTTTCCTCTATCGCTTCCTAACCTTAGCCAATCCATTTACGGTTCCAAAGATAGCCCTATTCATAATTCCATGTGTGATGGAGATTAGTCTGTTAAAATCCTTGTCCAATCTATCCACTTTTTCTTGCAAAGAAAAAAATTGGGTCTTGTAATACTCTAGGGCCCCATTATCAAGCATATTTTCATACTCAGGGTCAACCATTATTTGCTCGTTATCCTCTTCATTTTATTTATCAATTTTTTGAGCCCCATATTCATCATCTTCCTTCGATTCCTTCACTTCCTCCTGACCAAGACCCTCCTCATCTTCTTCTTCACTATTAATAGAGTCATCCCCAAGGTCCTCACTAAGAATCACCTCCAAATCTTTTTTTCT
>VDFB02271358.1:571348786-571515414 GCA_007258455.2 Sequoia sempervirens
ATAAAATGAAATGATATAAATATAACATAAAATAAATAAAATAAAATAAAGAAAAATGAAAAAGAAAACTAAAATTAAAATTAAGATAAAAGAAACTAACAAAATAAAATGACAATAAATCAACTAAAATGAAAATAAATAAAATAAAATTAAGATAAAAAGAGAAAAAGAAACCAAAATAAAACAAGAGACAAAGAAAATTGAAAATAAAATAAAAATAAAATGATATAACAATAAAATAAAATAAATCAAATAAAATAAACAAAAAATGAAAGAAACAACAAAATAAAAATAAAAATATCGTTAACATTCCTTTCGCTGTTTCTACATATTCTCTGTTTTTAGCAAATAATACCAAATATCTCTAGGAGGCCAACATTTCATCTAATCAGGTGATTCCTTTTCTATCATAATGCATTTACACAATCCAAATATAGATTCTTAGGCCTATTTTAATTCTTTTCAACATACTATAAAATTTTATACACTTATTTCACAAAACAAAGTAGAACCAACATGTTGTCTACTGGCAAAAGCCCTTAAATAGGTCAATTTATCAAAGCAAGTCATCATAGAACTACTCACTAATCCACCAAACCTGCAAATAGTCATAGGACATGTGTAGAAACTTACAAATAAACAAGTTTCAAGATGGGAAATGCCCATCAATACACGAAATCAGTAAACATTTGATTATAGGGTGAAAACACACCAACCATGAGGGTTTCTTTAATGAAACTTTTGCAAAACCTCTACTACTCTGCCCAACAATTGAAACATGCTTCATTATGTCTGCAAATTATTTTGAAATCATTTCTAAGCTCCTCTACATGTTGTTTCCTCAAACCCTACTTGAAAACACCATTTTTTTGAATGAGAAAATTCAAAATTTTGTTTATGCAACAGTATCCTAACTTCTTATTTCTATTTACCCCTACCACACACATCTTCACATTGAAAAGACACTAAATATGATCCATTCCACTGACCTACTAGCCCTACATCAGTGGAATGGATAAGAATCACTTTTTAGACTCTCTAAACAATTCTAAGGAAACCACAGACCGAGACTTAGGAAACTAAGTTCAAATTAGATTGATTATTTGAATTACAATTCCTCCAACTTTCAAGAATGAAAGAAGTCTCTTTCCCTGACAAGAATCAAATCTTAGAACATGCTTGAATCACTATGCAACCTGAAAACAAGAATAGAAAAGGTTTCCAAAATAACTAAGCAGAGGTTTTTTTATTAATTTTTATGGATTTTTGGGATAGAAGATCTTCCTTTCTCAAGCTTACAATTATTTTTAAAGGTGTCTAAATTAGTTGAAATAACTGCCTCTTCATCTTCATCAACCCATCCTTGCCCTTCCACAAAAAAGACTCTTCACAGGTTCCTACTTTTGTTCAATTTTACATTTTTACAATAATTGACAACTTTTGTTATAAAAAGAAACTTTTCAATAATATCACCTAGTGACCTATTTCATGGTGCAAATACATTGAAATTCATCATTTAATGACCTTCACTCATCATATTTACTTGAACATAACAAATTGAACAAATTAGCCTTTTGAAGGAATTTCATGACCTAGGTGCTTCTGCACCAGCTTGTCATCTTACAACCTTACGTTGTCAATGGGCATTTTAAATCACACAATTCGATACACTTTCCTATTACATTTTTAAACCACATCTCTTTGAGGAATTTTTTAAAATTTAACAATTGACTTTCTTTGTGTATGCTTCCAAAGCTATCATTGAGTTATTTTGTCAAACAGTTATACAAACCAACTTTCATTGACTTTCTTTGTGTATGCTTCCAAAGCTTTCATTGAGTTATGCTTCCAAATCTTTCAATTAGTTAATTTGACAATTTAGCACTTTTTGCACAGGTAAAATTATTCATGCTGAAGAAACAAACTATTAAATGGAAAAAACTAACAAATGATCAACTCCAAGCCATCAAAGATAAAGAGAAAAAATGGATGAGTGAATTTCATGAAAATCGGAAATTGGGAACGATTGATGAAAACAAGCCAGTTGAAGAGGAACCTCAACTATCTAAAAGAGAAAATAAATTGGCAGCACAAAGGGCACAAATGCGAAAGAGTCATGCTAGGGGAGATGCAGATACCGTAGTTGGACACATACCATCTACCGCAAGTGAATACGAAGGGACACTATTAAGCACAAGCGAATATGGAGGGACACCATCTACCACAAGTGAGTATGGTTGGACACCATCCACCACATCTAAAGTTGAGAGTACATCATCACTCAGAGTTGAGGAACAGGGTATGCCATCATCCCCACATGAACCTCAAGGTATGTCTTCTATTCCACCCTCGATCGAAGGTATGCAATCTAGCCCACCTCAATTAAATATTGATGAAATTGCTAATGTTGAGATGTATGTACCTAAGAGAACACCACCTAGAATTTTTCGTAGAAAGCCAAAGTTTTTGATTAATATTAATGAGGATATTTTGCAGCACATGGAAGGTAAGATTCCATAACGCACTTGTAGAAGATATGCTGATAAGATTTGGAAAATGTTCTTTGAAAGGCTAAATGAGACTGTAAGATGTCAACTATTTGTTCAAATGATGCGTGGTTTAAAGTACAGAAAAATTATGAAGACTCTTGGGTTGAGAACATCGAATGCATCAAGTGAAAACACTATTGTGAAGAATCTAATGGATGCTTATGACAGTGTGGGTAAGACCTCACGCTCAGAGGATAGTAATGTCACTCGATGTGTCATTACATCAACTTCGGTAAGCTATCAAACAAAGAGATCTCGCCTCATTAAAAAGACAAGTGAAAAAATGGGAATTAGTAGAAAAACTTTATCAAACATCGTTCAAAGGCGGCGAAGAATTGAGGGCACCGATTCAAATGAATTATGGGCATTCTCGGGGAGACTACCACACAAAGATAAAAAAGTTGTTGAAGCATTGAGAACACTAATTGAAGATTACTAGAAGAATAATACAAGGCCATCTCCGAATTAAAGGGATGTCATAAGAAGGAGAATCGGTAGTCGAAACTATGAGCCACATCCAAAGCATTTTTTGGATACGACTCAAACCCAATTTTTTCATAAATTTCAAAATTCTTATCCTCAAATTAGTATTTCTCAAAGATTTTTTCAAATGATTAAACCTTTTTATGTCAAGATAAATCACACATGCACTACTTGTTGCTATAAACTACATATTGAATTCTCTAACCATTATGATGTTTATCGTTCTATATATTTACATTTGCATACTAATGATGTTTTGCAGGATTGTGGCATAGAAGCCCCACCAAAATCTTCAAGAAAGTTCTTATCAAAAAATTTATGTGAAATAGAGGATGGCCAAATATTCTATAGGATAGCATGCTTGGATGGTTCTTGAGAGCATTGTGGTGGCTTGCAACGAATGCTAGTATGTCAACATATGGAAAGCACATATGAGGCGGGACAAAAACTAGTAGAGTTCGGGAAGTATAAAACAGTGTCATATGCTACAAAAGATGGGTCTAAAGGAAAAAGGTTTGAGTTGGTTATTCAAAAGATTCCAGTGTATCAGTTCATGTCCATGTTTCGTGAGAAACTAGTGTATGAGTATGCAAGGCATACCCGTAGAGCCCGATGGCTGGACACACAATTCAAGCTATGCAAGGACACCTTTCCACTTGGTAGCATAGTATTAGTGGTTGAATTTGTAGAGAGCTACACTCTACAGCCACAGCGTGAGGTGCAATCATAGTATTACAACTCCACACAGGTTTTGATATTTGTGCACATAGCATTCATACATGCAGCTGAAAGTACAAAGGATGAAAGGAAGGTATTGAGGGAGTATCACTTTTATATTAGTGATGATCGTACACATTCTCTAGAGTTCGTGCAAGGTTGCTTCCAAATGTTCTACAATCATTTGGCTTAGAGGGGCATATCATATGATCAACATATAATATGGTCAGATAATTATGCAACACAGTTCAAGAATGCGTACATGTTCTACTGGTTGTGCAGGATGCATCTCACTACACGTGTTCAACATATGTGGAACTTTTGTGAGGCTAAGCATAAAAAGGGAGAGCATGACGATGCAGGAGCATGTGTGAAAAGAGCATTAGCACGAGAAGAGTTAAAGTATAAAGATAGTGCACAATTGATAGATGCAAGGTCAATCGTCGAGTGGCGTAATGGTTCGATGGGTCCAGGTAATGAAGGTACGTCTTCAGTTTGTAATTTTTTTTGGTTGATGGATGATACTAACATTGCACCATATGTGGATTGTTGTACACTAACAAGATCAAGTGAGTTGCACTCTTTCCTTAGCTCAAATGCAGGTTCATGGAGTATTGATACAGGTAAGATGGCATGCTTTTGTTCTTCATGTACAATGCAAGTCTGGAATGATTGTGAGTTAGGGGAGTGGGTTGACAAATGGTTGAAAAGTTATCTTAGCCCACTTCACATGTATCGCCCTTCGATGGCATTGGAACTAACACGGATGGAATCATCGATCGACTTTGACCATGTATCGGATCTAGTTCAACTAGGCAATATATCTACTTTCTTAGTATTTGAAATTCCATATTGTTATCTTACTTTGTATTGTATTCATAATGTTGACTAATTTCAAGAGATATGTCACACATATAAATGCAGGGCATGTTTATGTAGTTATTGAAGATGAAGACAATGAAGAGGGTACAGAATATTACTTGTGTCGTTGTGTTGAGGCAAAAAAGAAATGGGAAGCCCCAATTATAGATGGAGAAAACATTGAATACCCTATAGACTCAGTTGTTGTTACTGGAACGTGGCTGAGAAGGTACCCACATAAGAGTGTTAAACATTGGTTGTTTGAGGAATTTGACACGCATCATAAGATTTTTCATTACTCAAACCTTGTCATGGCATCCAATGTTTTTTTGAGCAAATATGGGGGTAGACCTTTGAACAAGACCTTGTGGAAGGTCCATGAGTTTTACCATGAGGCAATACTTGACACAATAAAGAGTAGAGCAGACCCAGATGGTTCATTGGATTAATTTGTAAGTATATACACAATGGTTCTTATTAATTTATACTTGTATCCATGTCAGTTTGATTGATGCCAATGCTATCATCTTATTTTACTTTGTGTATCTGTATGTAACCAAGCAAACATTGATTGGTGTCCCCTTGCATAAAATGCAGATTTATGAGCCATCCAAGAGAATCTCAAGCAGAAAAGCAATGCAACATCCTTATTTTGATGATCTTGACAAATCTCAATTATGATTTTAAGCCATTTAAAAAGTGTGTGCAAAGCTTGATAAGGAAATTTCAAGTTATTCATTTGAATTTAACCTTATCATGACCACCTATGGTGTAGACATTATAAGAGCATCTCGAATTTCAATAAATTCTATTCATAAGAGCATAGACAAGGCAGTGAACTCTTTGAAAAAATGCCTCAAAGAAATGTGGTCTCATGGTGATGGAATGGCATGACGAATGCCATGACAAGCAATTGTTATTGGATTGACATGGCATTCCCATCACCATTGAGACTACTTTTTTGAGGCACAAATAGTTCTTCCTTTTCTATGTTATTGCTTATTAGTATGCTTTGATAGATTTTTTCCAAGCATCCATAGCTTTTCTGGAAGCACCTATTTTAGGCTTTTAGCCATAGCAACAAGGAAGCGAACCGTTTGATAGAATGCTTTGGTAAACATGTATGATAAATGTACTAGCATAGAGAAGGCAGGGAACTGTTTGAAAAACTACCTCAAAGAAATGTGGTCTCATGGTGATGGAATGCCATGAAAATCCACAACAATTTTCTTGTCATGTGATGCAAAGGCGATGGGACTTTAGTCAAAACTCAAAGTTTCAAGGATTACAATGATGCAATCTCAAACACTCTTCCAGGCACCCTAATGGAGACAAGCCTCAATAGTGCACTTATAACCTATATGCTTTCCTAATGGACCCAAACCCTTGGAGTGATCTCAAGGAACTCAAAAAAACTTGTCTTGAATGGTTTCAAAGCCCCAAACCTCTGTCTTAGACAAAACTCACTTTTTGCACCTTGACTAGGCTTCCAGCCCAACTAGGCTTCTAGCGATGGTTTTTTGACTTTTCACTCAACTTCCCCAAAGGAATCCTCAATATAATGACTGATTCAGATGTGATTCATGATGATACACAACATATCAAATCATTTATGGCACTTGTTCTGGATTCGACCTACCAAAATCTGTTGTTTCCTCAAATTTAAGGCCTAATTAGCCCACTTTTTCAAAGCAACCCCTCTCTAAACTTATCCCCTGACTATGAAACTTTCAACAGTATTTTAAAATGTTCCCAAACCAAATATTTTCAAGGTATTAGTCTTCTTTGACACCCTCAACACCCTAAATCAAAAAACCCTCAATAAATTACTCCAAAACTAGGGCCTCTTGAAAATTAGCTTTCCCAACACTTCTAGAACCTTCTCTTTGAATTTTCACCAATAACTCAACATATCTAAACACCTTAAACTCATAAATATACCCCTTATTAAGGTATATATCCTGCTACTACACTTTAGGCACCATTTTCATGCCCTTTTCCTTGCTAAAACTCGGTGTACACCCAAGAATCACTCTTTCCTGCACAGTAACTTGTTAGATATATATAATAAAAGTTAGATATGATCCATTTCACAAGTTTTCAGTCACACTTTCCCATGAAATGGATCATTTATTCATGAAGACTCTCAAAACTAGTGAAAAATCTATACTTTTTGAGGACAGTCAGCAATATAACACAAGAAACTAATTCCCAACATTGTTCAGGTCATTCAAAAGGTTAAATGCATGTAAATACAAGTTATTAAACCATCCAAATGAGCATGAAACCAAAAGGAATTAGAGATTCATCAAAAAAACTCAAGAAAATTCAAAAAGATTGAAGTTTTTATTGATTTTCTATAGCAGTCCATACAACACTTGCAATATCAGCCAACCCTCTATACAAATGCTTTCTCCAGGGTTATAGACTCATCCTACAACTATCCCAACTGATTAGAATTTATTTTATTACATTATTGTGATTAAAACTCCTAAAACTCACTTTTCCACCCAAAGTTGGATTTCAAATATTTGAATTTCCAACATTGCAATTTATTAACTCCTATTAACTATAAAGCTTCCAAAACTATTACATATCATCATTCAACCTTATTTAACCTAATTAAAACATCATATACCTATTTAAACTCGTAGAACATCATTGTTCCATTTACAAGTCAATTTGGTCCTATGGTCCTTGGGACCATAGGACTTTGATCTTCTGTTACACTCATCCATGCAAAATGCCATTATATAGGCTTCAAAATGCTATAATTTGATGCTGGAAGGTTTATGAGCCTTCAAGACCCCACGCATCTCTGACTCTCAAATGATCCTCAAGGGAGCTTGGGTGCTCTACACCATCATCAGCATTCCACCACCATGCTTTATTCTTTAGACATTTTTTTTCAAATAGTTCATTCCCTTGTCTATGCTATTGCTTACTATTATGCTATGATAGATTTTTTTCTAAGCATCCATAGCTTGTTGAAAGCACTTGTTTTGAGCTTTTAGCCATAGCAGCAAGACGTGAACTATTTAATCATCTTTGATAGACATGAAAAATGTGTTAGCATAGACAAAGGCAGTGAACTCTTTGAAAAAATGCCCACCAGTGAGGTCTCATGGTGATGGGATGGCATGGCCAGATGCCATGAAAAAGAAAATTGCTACTTGGATTGTCATGGCATTCCATCTCCATGAGACCACATTTCTTTGACTTTTTTCAAGCAGGTTTGCTGCCTTTTTCCTATGCTATTGCTTAGTATGCTTTTAATAGATTTTTCCACAAGCATCCATAGCATTTTGGAAACACCTATTTTGGACTTTTTTAGCCATGGTAACAAGAAGTGAACTATTTTGATAAAATGCTTTGGTAAACATGTATGATAAATGTGGAAGCATAGACAAGGCTGCAAACTGTTTGAAAAAATGCCTCAAAGAAATGTGGTCTCATGGTGATGGAATGCCATGACAATCCACAATAATTTGCTTGTCATGGAATTCAACCACCATGAGACCACATTTCTTTGAGGCATTTTTTTCAAACGGTTCATTCCCTTGTCTATGCTATTGCTTACTATCATGCTATGATATATTTTTTCTAAGCATCCATAGCTTGTTTGAAAGCACCTGTTTTAGGCTTTTAGCCATAGCAGCAAGGAAATGAACTATTTGGCTAAATGCTTTGATAGACATGTATGAAAAATGTGTTAGCATAGACAAGGCAGTGAACTCTTTGAAAAAATTCCTCAAAGAAATGAGGTCTCATGGTGATGGAATGTCATGACAATCAAAATCATTTGATTGTCATGGCATTCCATAAGGTCATGAGACCTCATTTCTTTGAGGCATTTTTTCAAAGAGTTCACTGCCTTGTCTATGATATTTCTTACTATTATGCTTTTGATAGATTTTTTCCAAGCATCCATAGCTTGTTCGAAAGCACTTGTTTTAGGCTTTCAACCATAGCAACAAGGCAACACTTGAAATATTTGACAAAATGCTTTGGTAAACATGTATGAAAAATATGGTAGTATAGACAAGGTAGTGAACTGTTTGAAAAAATGCCTCAAAGAAATGTGGCCTCATAGAATGCCATGACAGCCAAATGCAATTGGAAGCTACTCCTAGTTATTTGTTATGCAATGTGAAGTAATTGCATAACTGCTTAGGTTGACTTTATAAAAATTATATTGTAATCAAAATTTTGTCATCTATCAGCATCTAGTTATTAGTTATGAAACGTGAAGCAATGATTTCAGTTTGAAAGATGTGCAATGCAATGTAATCAACGTTATGAATATAAACTACAAAAATTTATTTTTTACTAAGTTACCGGTTCAGTTTTGGGTTCGGGATTGGGTTCGAGAACCCAGATCGCCGGTTGGGTTCAGTCATACAAAAACATATAAAAATCAGAAATATATACATATTTGCAGCAATAATCAAGTTCAGAATACACCACCATATTAATAGTCAAATAACATAGCAATAATACACCACCACTTTCATAGTGAAATATTAAAATATTAGTGATCTACTCAAATGTCATGATCCAAAATTATAAATTAAAGTTCAAAAATAAAAATGTCAAGTGTTTACAATCAGCCATTATTGATCATTGATCAATCTAAAAAGTGTGAACATTTTTTTGTGTGGAAGGAAAACAAGAAAATAGTGTTACATAATTATTTACATTGTGAAAGAGCCAAAACCTTTTTCTTGTAGATCGTAGAAGAATCTCAGTGATTTTTTGGGTGTCCTTGACTTGGAACGGAACTATCCTGAGCCATGAATGATGGACCAAGAACTATGAGAAAGAAATAAGATAAATCACATGCAACTTGTTGCAATTTCTTTCCTTGGTAAAAAGGGTAAAGTTTCCTTTTCAGGGAGAATCTCCTTTAGAGTTTGAACGCATTGATAATTTTCAAGATAAACTTAGCCAAATGTGTCATCTAGGTTTGAAGCTTTTAGGTAAAATGTTTGCTTCTTAAAATTTTGTTCAAAATTCAAGATGCAGGCTCTCCTCCCTTAGGGAAGAGAAGGCCTATCAACCCTAACACTCTTATGCAACACTTCTTAAGTTCTTGTTGATGCAGTATTAGATGCGAAGTTTCAAAATAGGCATGGTTATAAAAATTCTCATCTCACGACTATCATTGCATCAAATTAAGAATTTTCAATCCTTTATGGTCTAGACAAGAGAAGTATGGAGTAGTGTTCCAATGCTAAAGTCTATTGTGAATCTCTTTGCTATGAGTGGTTCAAAAATGAGGAATCTATCTTCTACACCAAATGAGAAATATTCACAATATGTGCTAGGAAGGAATAAGTCCATAAGATCGAGTATGCAAGAACTGAGAATTGAAAAATTGGCTTACATTTGACTTCCAAACACATAAATTTTCACACTTTTTGATGTTCACACGTAAGTCAAAAAATATATATGCATAAGTTGTAAAGTATACACTTGAATACACGTAACTCATATCTATTGAACCATGAATTTATAATTTGCAAATATGGACACCATCAATTAAAAGATTTGTATTAAGCAAATAGCCATGTACGCATACATCAATATATGTCGATATAAGTATAAAATATAGTTACAAAATAGCCATATAGGCTTACGAGAATGCCATATAGGCATTCAATGTCAAATATATCCAATAGAAAATATGTACAAAATTGCCATGTAGGCATACAACAGAGGGCTCTGTGCATTCCAAATCCATTTCTCTCCATGCTTTGGTTCAAATACAATTTTCTTTCCCTTTGCTAGGTGATCCGATGGCAATAATTCTATCACCTATTTCTGATGTGCTTGAGGAGTGCTCTTGCTGCTCCTCCTAGTGTTTAGATTCTGGTGAAGTTTCAACTGTTACAATAAGAAGTAAAGACATTAATATATAGAAATTACATTATAAAAATTAATATATTTAACAAAATAATCACTTATGGCCATCTCACGATCACTCTCCTCAATGGAAATATTTGCACGCCGATGCTCAGGCATGCTCAAGCCCTGTATAAACCATCCAAATAGGAATTAAACTATGAATCAATAATGGTTTGATTTTTCACTAGAACTAGTTCATCTATAACAATGAATATAAATTGAAATTTAGTAATTTGCCTCATACCTCCCCTATCAGAGCCATCGAGGATTGTATAGCGGAGGAAACACCAATATCCATTAAATTCTCTTTAAATTATATATTACGCAAGCTCAACAATATGAATATAAACTACACAAATCTATTAAACTTAGAATCATTACTTAAGTTCTCTTTAAATTATATATTACCTCTGTGAACGTTTGATCAAATCTACTGGAACTCAGAGGTGTTTCCTCGAAACCTCCAATAGTGCCCTGTTCAACATCCAAAATCACATATTAAAATACCATTCGTAAAACAATGCTATTAACACATGTAATAAATTTATAATTGTTTACTAACTTTACATACTCCACCAATAGGTGTACTACAAAAATAAGTATGTGGATAACTGGTGTATCCAGTCTCTACACTGTGACCCTGCAATTTTATTAAAATAATAAAACTAAATTAGTTAATCTTGCATTTCACAATCAAAATTTAATAAATTAAATTCAATGAACATGCTGAATTTTACCTGAGTGTCAATGACATATGCATCATGCAAAATGTCAGTCGTCCTCTCCATCCCCATAGATGCATAAGGATCAGGCTGCGTAGTAGCATATGGATCCTGCGTATCACCCTCTTGAGTGTTGGTAGGGTCATACGAACAAGTCACCCCACAAGATTGACACACATGGGTTCGAAGGCCACCACCTGAAGACTCCCCTGGATGGTGCTATACAATAGGGCTTGTGTGATGGATGACACTCTGGGTCAAAGTTGTGATCACCTGCAATGTCTCTATATCGGCACTCTCCTTCGCAATGGCAGGCATCACAATCTACTCACGAGGCGGCCTAACAAGAGGTCGTCTCCCTTGTCGCGTAGGATCTGACTGTGCACCAGGCCTATCCTAAGCTGACCCCCCACCTCTCCCCTAGAACTCCCTCATATCAAAATAATTTGGGATTTGGTTCAATACAAACTCACTGTATCGTTTCCTAAGAAAATATTGGGGGACTTCACAATTATTGCACGGTGGGTAATCAAAGACCATATACCATCTTTCGTAAAAATGGTTCTTAATCTCTTGGTGGTGGCACCAATGAATAGGAAACCTTTTTGCATTGAGGGTAAGATTTTGATTTGTTTTAGTGTTAGTGAATAGAGAGCACAAATCACCTTTAGTAATTTTTAAATCTTTTACTTGTTTATATGATAATTTGTTTGCATAATATGCCCTAGCTGTCTGCCTCCTATCTTGCCATCCAGATATTTGTTGGGTGATTGCATCTATATTTTTTAACATGTCTTTCAATGAATTTGCTAGAAGTATTCTTTCTGTGGTTGAAGCATTTGGATCACTCAACCTACTGATAAGATCCTCAAGCTATTTTTTGTTAATCTCAATTTCACTCCTCAAATTTTCTTGAGTGCTAGGAGGGAATTGAGAGAATGGTAGGGGAGGTTGATTTTGTTGTTGAGGTTGATTTTGTTGAGGATTTTGCTGTTGAGGATTTACCTCCTCTTCTTGTTGAAGATTTGTAGGATTTCCTACAGATTTAAAAACAAACAATCAAATCTAACCTAAAATAAACAAAATCAATTTCAAACTAAAAAATTCAAAACAAATAGTAAACAATACTTACCTCCTGCATCTCTTCGTCATCATGGCACCATATTTGTAGACAAAATCCAACTGTTCTTGATAAAATTTGTAGAAGTCTTTCCTCCTAGAACGCGAGTGTGAAATTGAGGGTTTTTGGCCGCAGGTAGAGCTGAGAAATAGTGAAAAGCAAATGATTATAAACTACAAGAAATCTATGAATATAAACTACACAAATCTATTAAACTTAGAATTCATTACTTAAGTTCTCTTTAAATTCTATATTACGTAATGTCAACAATATGAATATAAACTACACAAATCTATTAAACTTAGAATTCATTACTTAAGTTCTCTTTAAATTCTATATTACCTCCGTGAATGTTTGATCAAATCTACTGGCACTCGGAGGTGTTTCCTTGAAACCTCCAATAGTACCCTGTTCAACATCCAAAATCACATATTAAAATACCATTCGTAAAACAATGCTATTAGCACATGTAATAAATTTATAATTGTTTACACTAGCACATACCCACCAATATTTGGATGATTTGAAGTTGTATCCAGTCTCTACTTGTGATGACCTACAATTTTATTAAAATAATAAGAAACTAATTAGTTAATCTTGCATTTCACAATCAAAATTTAATAAATTAAATTCAATGAACATGTTGAATTTTACCTGAGTGTCAATGACATATGCATCATGCAAAATGTCATCCGTCCTCTCCATCCCCGTAGATGCATACAGATCAGGCTGCGTAGTAGCATATGGATCCTGT
This sequence comes from Sequoia sempervirens, assembly GCA_007258455.2. Classification (NCBI taxonomy): domain Eukaryota; kingdom Viridiplantae; phylum Streptophyta; class Pinopsida; order Cupressales; family Cupressaceae; genus Sequoia; species Sequoia sempervirens. The sequence continues at coordinate 571,361,900 of VDFB02271358.1, forward strand.
GTAGCACCCTCTTGAGTGTTGGTAGGGTCATACGAACAAGTCACCCCGCAAGATTGACACACATGGGTTCGAAGGCCACCACTTGAAGACTCCCCTGCATGGCGTTGTACAATAGGGCTAGTGTGATGGATGACACTCTGGGTCAAAGCTGTGATTTCACAATGTCTCTATATTGGCACTTCCTTCGAACGGCAGCATCACAATCTACTACCAGGCGGCCTTAGCAAGAGGTCCCTTCCCTTGCTAATGAGGGATCTCGACTGCGGCACCGGGCCTATCCTGAGCTGACCCACCACCTCTCCCCTGGAACTCCCTCATATCAAAATAATTTGGGATTTGGTTCAATACAAACTCACTGTATAGTTTCCTAAGAAAATATTGGGGGACTTCACAATTATTGCACGGTGGGTAATCAAAGATCATATACCATCTTTCATAAAAATGGTTCTTAATCTCTTGGTGGTGGCACCAATGAATAGAAAACCTCTTTGCATTGAGGGTAAGATTTTGATTTGTTTTAGGGTCAGTGAATAGAGAGCACAAATCACCTTTAGTAATTTTTAAATCTTTTACTTGTTTATATGATAATTTGTTTGCATAATATGCCCTAGTTGTCTACCTCCTATCTTGCCATCCAGATATTTGTTGGGTGATTGCATCTACATTTTTTAACATGTCTTTTAATGAATTTGCTAGAAGCATTCTTTCTGTGGTTGAAGCATTTGGATCACTCAACCTACTGATAAGATCCTCAAGCTATTTTCTATTGTTCTCAATTTCACTCCTCAAATTTTCTTGAGTGCTAGGAGGGAATTGAGAGAATGGTGGGGGGAGGTTGATTTTGTTGTTGAGGTTGATTTTGTTGAGGATTTTCCTGTTGAGCATTTACCTCCTCTTCTTGTTGAGGATTTGCAGGATTTCCTATAGATTTAAAAAAAAACAATCAAATCTAACCTAAAATAAACAAAATCAATTTCAAACTTACAAATTCAAAACAAATAGTAAACAATACTTACCTCCTACATCTCTTCGTCGTCGTGGTGCCATATTTGCAAACAAAATCCAACTATTCTTGATGAAATTTGCAGAAGTCCTTCCTCCTAGAACACGAGAGCAAAATTGAGGGTTTTTGGCAGCGGGAAAAGCTGAAAAACAGTGAAAAGCAAATGATACACATTTCACTTTTTTTTTTCTTTTAAAAGCACATAACGCGCTCGCGTTATATCACGAGCGTGTTATGTGTTTCCCCATTTTTTTCCCATTTGGCCACAAAAGTGAGACCAACTTCGTGCACCCACCCTAATCTTCTTTTTAATTAACTAAATTAGGATTAAATCTAATCTAATGCTAATCCTAATCACTTGTATTCTCTAGATTTTGCCACTTGCACATATAAAACAATTTATTGTTTTATTAAATCAACATTTTCCATCAACATGGCATCTTTCAGGAATATTCCCTCAAGTTTGAATTCAAAATCAAGTGGACATGTACATCCAACAAAGCAATAAATAAGCTCTTACATGTCCCCCACTCAACATTTAACTCTCAAATTTAAATTTGAAATCTCTCTCTTTGGCACATTGACCAAAATGTACTCATCCTCCAGCCTATCACAAGTTGACAAGTGGCCTCTTTTCATTGGCTTGTTTTTGATCCCACATTGCTCTCTCATAAGAATTCTTTCAACTTGAGAATCTTTAAATAGAGACCATGTCCATTGATCAAATCCTCCACAAATCATCCACAAATCTTATGCAAAGTCACTCTCCTCATTTGAGAGCTGATTTTTCCCATCTTACTCCATCACCATTGCATTTGCATCATTTGAGCTTATCAAGGGTTGGGAAAGGGCTATTTTCCACAATAGCACCAATCCACTATGAGATAAGTATACTTCATGTTTTTCATATGTTCATTTAGCTTGCTTTTGTCATTTGTTTGTATTTGGAAAGCATTGATGTATTATTTCATAGAGATGTTGTTATTTGTTTTGTTTTAGAAACTAACCATAATAGGTTGTGTGTGTGTTGGAGGTTCAAGCAATTTGCAGATTTCACCATCTATAGTTGTATCTTAATTTCAGCCTATCTTTCTTTGTATTGGCTTCTGGGCCCCATCAAAACCCATCTTTTACCTCTAATCAAAACATGATATGATATCAAGTTTATCTTATATCATAATTTCTAGAACCAAATATATTTTTTAACTCCCTTTCTATGTCCCTTCAACATTGTTCAATTATATAATCCCACCAAATTAATAAATCAATCTTTCATTGTTTTATGTTGAGATGTAGGCATTTAATCAGATTCTATTAAGCTTAGGGATACACAATTATTGACAATAATGTATGCTGGATAAAGATACCTCAACCGTATGTACGAATATTCTTGAAGTCCATGTATGACTCTTTCAGGAGTAACAAAAATAACTAATAGCATTAAACTACACAATTGAATCTTGATAACAATATCATAATTTGACTCACTGTGAAAAATACCTCCTAATTATCAATTAGTTTTGAGTAGACAAATACGACCGTGAAGAGGCGAGCATGCTCAAATGTTTAATATGGTCCATGCTTTAGTTAATCCGTAGTCCTTGGTCAAATTTTCATTTTTAATAGAACATAGTATGGTTGGAAGTCACAGGTGTTGACATATGCAGAAGTGAATTGTCTATGCAACATACAATCTGACCATTTGATAGTATTTATTAATTAATTAAAAATAAAGATGCAATGCATTCTTTATTTTTAATTAATTAATAAATACGGTCAAATGACCATATTATATGATGCATAGACATTGCCATTGTTCATCTAGTTAAAATATTATAACCTATTTTTTCAAGAAAATATTTCCCTTTTTAGCTCTATGTATCTGTAAAGTTTTATTTGGGTGATCCCACAATACTGGTTTACAATTTTTGGCCAAAATGGACACTAAATTGATTTTTCTAACTAAATCTTCACTTTTGGGCACCTCTGTTGGTTAAACCGAGGAATTTGAAGATGATGCAAACTAGTGATTTGTGAAATTTTGTCTATAGATTCTAAATATATTTTTTCAAAATTTTGGAATTAGATTGCACTTCTTTTTCCATCTCTTTTCGAAAACTAGTTATTTTTAGTAAACACCATTTTTAAGGAGTGATGCTCACCATATACAACATAATTTTTTTCCATGAAGGATAAAATTCTATTTTTTTTGAATTTAGATTTGTAACTATGATATCTAGTGTTTTCATTTGGTTTCATAGTGTTGAATATATTTTCCTTAATCAAGTTTGAAGTCAAACCAATTCAAACAAACAAAGTATACAACATAACTTTTTTGTATGTATCAAAATTCAAATTTTTTTGTTGGATCAAGGACTTCAATATCTAGTGCACTAATATTTTTCATTTTTTTGATAATCTGCTATTTTTCTACATGTGCAAAACATAGAGCTTGATTTTCGGTGAAAAACCTACATTCATAAGAAATACTAAATAAATATGATAATAAAATTAAATTTATTTAAATTTATACTTTTTGGGAAGCTTATAATAAGGAATAGTTACTTACAAAAAATAAATTTTAAATGAATTCATTTGACCCCCCAAAAGGTAAATCAAACTTAGTGGTCTTTTATCAGCATTTTGATAGGTGTAAAGGAGACTCCGTTATAGGTATGGTTTAAAACTAGCGGGGTTCTATCCAAGGGGGTTTGATCTAAGGTGGTTCGATCAAACCCTATTCAATTGGAATCCTTTAAATGGAAATTTTCAAGGCTTAAATCATTATATTTTCTAAAAATATGTGATTTTAGCAAAAAATAGGATCTCCTAGAAATTGTAAACCAGTTTTGTGGGATCACCCATTTATAATATATGGTTACTTTACTTTCCACCATCATTGACCTAGAATAAATTAAACAACTAATCATTTAATGCATTTCCCACTACATCCATGAAAATTGAGACATTCAAGACAATTTTATTCACCATGTCAATCGACAATGCTCATGCCTTAATTATTCAACACACTAATTACCATATAAAGCAAGTCAATGCATTACCATATTAAGCAGGTTTAAATTATTGACTCAATAATTATTAGGACATGAATGATTGGGCAATGTCTATGCAGCCCTCAAAACGACCATTTGACCGTAATTATTAATTAATTAAAAATAAAGAATACACTGTATCTTTATTTTTAATTAATTAATAATTACACTCAAATGATTGTTTTGAGGGCTGCATAAACAATTCCCAATAATTTTCCAGATGGGAGGAATTTAAAGGACTTTTTAATGGTATTGTATACAATTTTAGGGCTAGAACTTTATTATTTCTCTTTTATTATTGGTTTTCTAGGTTACCATGTGTGAATAAATAATAAGGCTCTAAAATTTTATAAAAGAAATAAGTGTAGTGATGATCTAATAAAATTTGTTTAATAATTACAAAATTTAAAGTGAAGGATTGAAATAGTATATATTGTATTATCTTTTATCTTGATTATTATTATTTTAGTTTATTTTTAAGATTTTCAAAAATGTAATGTTGAACATACTTTTATTTATAAGATTGTTTATTGTACTCATTCATCAATATTAAATTCACAAAGAAGTAACTTAGATCACCATTGAAGTATAGCTCAAGTAATGACTGACTAATAATATATATTATTCTCAATTCTTTTGTATCTAGTAACATAGATAAGTTGATTATTGCTTTGGGGAATATATTTTATAGAGTTTGAAAAAAGGGAAAATGTAGATGCATTCCTATGTGCTTAGAGTAAATTTCCATTGTCTCTATATGTAATAGATCAGTCCCTCTCCATTATATCCTATGGCTCTCTCTATCTCTCCTTCCCCCCAATTATTGTGGGTGCTAAATGACAGAGTTGAACCAATTTTGGAATTTCTTTCATAATCAGTTGGACTACTAAGAAATTGAAATCCTTTCAATTTTTAAGAATACAAGAGAGTGAATTTTTTAAGTATTGTTTAAATGATTAAAAAGTAAGGTAAAGGGCACTGGTCCCAAATAGAGATTTAAAAAAAAAATAACAAGCCTCACGACTATCAATTTAGAACCACCAAAACAAACATAAGAAAAAAGATAGTCCAACAAAGAAAGAAAAAAACAACAAGCCACCTAAACACCCAACAAAGAATAAAAAATAAATCATTAAACCATCTATAGGAAACAACAAGAAAAAGAAAATGATACCAAACACAAGGGCACACAAGCCAAATGAAGAAATAGGCACACAGACCCCAAAACAAGGAAACAACATACTCTAGCTGATTATTAGGGCTATCAATTAGGTCCCACTCCATCTTTAACTAGTCCAACTCCTCGCTCTAGGTACCCTTTCCTTCAATAGATTTATCCTCATTTGGCATATCCATATCTTGAGAAGATTCCACTTTCCTCTATCACTTCCTAACCTTAGCCAATCCATTTACGGTTCCAAAGATAGCCCTATTCATAATTCCATGTGTGATGGAGATTAGTCTGTTAAAATCCTTGTCCAATCTATCCACTTTTTCTTGCAAAGAAAAAAAATTGGGTCTTGTAATACTCTAGGGCCCCATTATCAAGCATATTTTCATACTCAGGGTCAACCATTATTTGTTCGTTATCCTCTTCATTTTATTTATAAATATTTTGAGCCCCATATTCATCATCTTCCTTTGATTCCTTCACTTCCTCCTGACCAGGACCCTCCTCCTCATCTTCTTCTTCACTACTAATAGAGTCATCCCCAAGGTCCTCACTAAGAATCACCTCCAAATATTTTTTTCTTAAATCCAAGGGCTACTCCTCATCTGAGGATCCACCTTCTTATTCTTCAAAACTCAACATTTTTCCTTTAGCACATTGCCCCGTAAGTCTACCAGACCTTCTTTCACCTTTCCCACTACTTGAATCTTCCACATGGCCTTCCTCCCCCTTTTCTTGGATTTCAATAGTAACCTTTTTCGTAGTTCTCAGTTCAATACTATCTTCACCCTTACTTTTGGCACTAGAGGGGTTGCCCAAGGTTTTCCTACCTTTAGAGGCCAAATCAATGAGATCCTCTTTGGTAAAATAAGCCTTTTGTGGTGGATTTTTTTGTTGGTGTCAACCACCTCCCAGGAGCACAATCTGCAAATAAATCTTCACTAACGAGAGAAGCAACACAAGGCTATTTCACCAGAGATGAAAATATTGAGATGAGATATTTTACATAATGTACAATAGTGCCTTATAAAGGAAATATGCAAGTCAATAAAAGAAATAACCGACAAAACTATATGCACCTAACTATGCACCTAAATAATCACTATCTAATAATATTTTCCTAAGTAAAACTTAAGCATGGTAAATATCTTATTTACCCTAACACTCCCTTAAGTTCAACTTAGGGAGATTATTATGTAATATCAAGATGCAATATGGGTCTTGGCTACATATCCATGTTAGGTACCCATTTACAATGCAAAATGCAATGCAATCTCTCACAATCGAAGAAAAGGAGAAAAACCCTGTGGGAAAAATCCCCCCTCCAAAAGAGAGAAAAGAAAAACAAGATGCATGGATGGAGCACTCAATAACACCCCCCAAGGACTACATACATCATGTATATACAATCAATGACCCCCCCATAAGAGGAAAAGAGAGAGACTATGTAGCCCCCCCACAATGTGTAATCGTTGGCAAAAATGGTAAGCGCCTGAAGATAAAACATGATCCAATGTTGAGAGACAACTTGTATCCCTTTTGGAAGAAACAAAACCAAGTACAAATGCATGAATGCTTCCCATTTTGGATAGGAATTAGCACGTGAAATTCAAATGTAGAATGAAAATGTCTCTGAAATCTACTCATGTGTCATTAAGACCTTGGAAGATGATGCCACGAACCAATCAAGAACATGCCCAACCATAATAGATGGTGACAAACAAGGTACCACTAGAAACTGATTTTCAACATTATCTAAAGAAAAAGATCGAGTGACAACATTTGTACCACAACTATCATCAAATAGGAAAATTAATCCTTCAAATGTTTCTTCCAAGTCTGAAATGTGAGATTCCATGAACAATGAACCAATGTTCCACAAATAGGAATCCCAATCAAGAAGACAATGATAATCATGTTGCTTAGGAATGATGGAAGTACTTAATGAAGGTGGATCAACTATATCTGTTAAAGAATCAAGAACCTTTGAAGCAACTGCAACCTCATCTGAAGTCTCAAAAACCTCCAAAGGATCACAAGCATGGTTTATGTTCTCTAAAGAATAACAAGGAAAATTTGTATTAGAAAGAGGATCATCGAGAGATGGCAGAGTATTAGGATCTCCATATGATTCTTGAATGTAAGTCCAAAGAGCATAAGGGCATTCAATATGAACAATTGAATCCAAAAGGTCATCATCATTTATATGCTCATAAATAACTCTAAAGACTTGAGCCCTATATCCTTTCCAAATCATATACCTACTACATGTGCCTGGAATAGGAACTTCATTATACAAATATGGAAATAGATTTTTATCACTAAGATGAGTGAGAATAAAATCACTCCATTGCCTAAAGTTCCCTTTCTTAAAAGAAACCATTACAATTTATAATTCTTCAAAATTTTCAAAGATAGTGCTTTCACAAGTATAAAAACCTCCAAAAAAGAATTAAACCTAATTTGGTGCAAAAATTGTTGGGGCTCATTGCTTGATCTCCAAGCCAACTCCACAATCACAAGTCAACGACATACAAATCACCAATCACCACAAGTGAGAGACATCTTCACAACCTATGAGACTTGCTCACAACAACCAAAGACACTGCAAAGCTATTTAAATAGCAAAAAGATACCCCACACTACCAATGTGGGATTATTTTTCCAGAAAAATTCTAAACGGGCCCACCTCCACTTCAGTTGCACAAAAATTATAAGCCCTAATTAAATATTTAGGGGAGAACTTTATAAATTTTGATATCCACCTCTAACTACAAGAAAAGTGTGCCACAAATGGATAGAGAAAAATCACGGTTCTTCACAGGGAATGAAACACAGATTTGAAAGGTTTCCACATGGATTTCAAAGATCGAATCACTGCAACATGTAGTTCAAACAACCATCATTGGGAACACTGGTTATTCACCTAACGGCCTTGCACAAATTCAAACACAACAGGAAAAAAAATGATTGTAGTCACTCCTTCCTACCAAATCGATGACAACAAATGATTGAAGTTGATGCTCCATGACCTCTAATCCAAAAAATAGCTTATTTGCAGCCTCATATGCACAAATCATGACCTCCAAAGCAAGCAGAAATTACGCTAGCACACGAAGGGTAATCACTAGATGAACAAAAAATTATTCACGCCACCACAATAGGATGAAACACCTCCCAACAAATAAATCATTTCCTCTCAATAAAGATGCAACAATTCACTGAGAAAAAAATCATGACCTTCACATCTAATGACTCCTTCCATGAATAATTCATGGCTGCTACGGTTCAAAACACCCCTTCCAATGACGATAGACCGCTAGATTTTGAAGTTTGACTGGTAGTGAATGAGGTAATGCACCAAAGGAAATAAATGTTTGCAAATGATTAAAATCAGTAGGGTAAAGTATGTAGGGCCAGTGGGAGGTGGTTGATTGGTGGGTGGGAGAAAGGGGGTCAGCCCAACCACAAAACAACCAGCATATGAAGGTATGTGTCAACCACCTCCCAAGAGCGCAACCTACAAATAAATCTTCACAGATGAGAGAAGCACTATGCTATTTCACCAAAGATTAATATCTTTGTACAAAACACATTTTCAGCAAAGAGATTAACACAGATTTCCTCAACAAAGGATTCACAAAAAAAATGTGCCTTCCAAGGAAATTCACCAATAGCAGGAAAATGAAGAATAATTCGAGATAATGGAAATTTAGAAATTTAGAAAATTTTAAATGCCAAAAAAAATATTCAAAAAATAAATGATCTCAAAATAACTGAGATGAAAGCTCTCAATGGTGGAAGAAGGCATAGGTTAAACACTCTGATACCATGTTGGTTTCAACCACCTCCCAAGAGCACAACCTGCAAATAAATCTTCACAAATGAGAGAAGCAACACAAGGTTATTTCACCAGAGATGAAAATATTGAGATGAGATATTTTACATAATTTACAATAGTGCCTTATAAAGGAAAGATGCAAGTCGGTGAAAGAAATAACCAAAAAAACTATATGCACCTAACTATGCATCTAAATGATCACTATCTAATAATATTTTCCTAAGTAAAACTTAAACATGGTAAATATCCTATTTACCCTAACATTTTAGCGAGGGATTCTTTACATGAGAGAGAGGGGTAGACTATAGTTTCTCCTCATAAGGTTCAAGTGGAGCAATATGAAGGGTAGGGTTAGCATTCAATTAATCCTTAGCCAAGGGATTAACCAAAATCTATTTCTTGTTGGAGCTAGGATTGAGATGCAAGTGGGTTTGGTTATCTAGAGCTTCATCTTGTAGGGAACATCAACATACAAAGAGCCAAGAAGAGGCATAAGAGTAGAAACATGATTATATAGCCTTTGAATTAGACCTTGGTGAAAGGGAGGTGAATTACCTTTAGCCTTTCATTGTTTTAAAGATGAAAGCAGAACAAAATGGATATTCATTCTTTCATTCCTCATTATGTGATTTAAAAATGGAAAATGGTACCTATGAACTATAGTATATCTTCCTTATAATGTGAAACACTTCATTATGTGAACACTTACTAATCCATAAGATATTGGGAGTCTTTCATGATCATATATATTTTGATATCTTTGTAGCTTCTCCTCTCCTTTCAAGAAACTATCAATGAAACATTGATAGTTTTTGTTGCTCACCTTTGCCACTTTCAGATTGTGGCATTCCAAACCAATCACTTCTACAATTAACCTTGAAGTCACAATGAAAGTGATTATATCATAAGCCATATCCTAGCAATCTTTAGCCAACACCTAGAACCTATATGAGGGATATTTAATCAAACATTAAATTAATTAAGGCTTTTAAAATCACTTTGTATAGTTAGGGGAATAAGTGAAGTGACACTTATCAAAATGTGACATTAAAATCATATGACAGATCTCCTTAATGTACTTCATAATCCAAAGGGAACAAAAAATTTTATACTCGTGACCTTCGCAAGAATATTATTTAAATGCTTGGTCATGTTAAGGACTTTATCAACTTTAAACTGACTCAACTTAAAATGATTACACTTTATTAAAATATTATTTTTGGAAGGATGAATCCTATTAAGGCCATCCTTTTCACCATTATTTGTCTTTTTCAAAATTGAAGCCTCTTTAGGAAGGTTTTGATTTAAAATTTGTAGTGTCAAAAATGTCATCGTGTACATTTTCACACTTAATTTGAGAGTAATTAATGATAAATTGGACTTGATATCACCTTGATCTAGTGTTGAGTTTTACACATCCACATTAGGTTTTGGGCCCTTCTAAGCTAAATAAACTTAAATTTTCCCTAATTTAATGTTGTAAAGTGTATTTATTGACACCTTCCCATTAAATTTAGGAGGTGATGGAACCCCTCAAAAAATTCCTGGTTCCATTTTAAATTTTTTGCATCATTGGACTTTGACTCTCGTTTTGGCTTAGGATTGTTCCTTATCACTGTTTTAGGGTTTTTGTGTTGCCTAAATCCCTCACAATTAACCCATGAATTTAGAAAACCCTTGGTTGTTATATTTTCACATTGACTTGATGTTCCTGGTACCTGATCATTTAAGTTTTCACTTATGCCATCGAAGTCATTGTTTCCACTACCCCCCTAGGTTTAGGATTGTCGGACACCTTGATCAATTTTATTTTGCTATGGTCGAGCTTGATTTTCCTTTTAAATAACTTAAATTTTAAATCCTCATTCCTAAGGGTCAAGTTCTTGTGAGCCTAGAGGTGGCCCCTTTTTTAAATTAACCTTTGCAACATGTGCAAAATTAGGTTTTCACGTTGGCCATCCGATCGACAAGAGTTGATCACCACCACTCCCCATGCCCCTGTGCTAATTTAATCCTTATTATTTTATTCGCACAGGCTAGCGAGCTTCTACCATGTGTCTGGTACTTTGGTGGGCCTAACCTCCTTGATAAAGATAGCTGGAACCATTTGAAGAAGATCAATGACAGTTATCAAGTGACATGGCCACATCTTGACCACTCCCCACGTGCCCGTGCTGGTTTATTTCACATTATTTTAAACACACGGGCTAGCGGTCGATGCCCACATGTCATGTCTAGTGGTGGGACCAATGTTTCTAAAAGTTCGACAGACATGGCTTCAACAAGGATCAACAATGGACACCTCAACACATGCCTTCATCGAGACCATTTCCCGCACGCTTGTTCGTCATGTGCATTAAGGAAAGATTGTCACATGGGCTAGCAGGCAAGGTGACATCTGTCACTTTTGTGGGATCTACCAGGTTTTGAAAATGGCAGCTACTTCATAAGAGAGGAAGATCGACGGTTGATGGCGGGTGATGTGGTTCAATCCTAGCCACTCCCCACCACCCCATGAGGGCCCCACCTGTGTCCCATATTTTGTAATGGGCAAGAGGGAAAGTTCCACGTGGACATTCTAAAATGTTTTGATGAACTCTAGTGGAGCTAGAATGCTGCTAAATTTTCTTGAGATAGCACTGTGATGAAAACAACATTATTTCTATGATTATTCTTTTGAGAACATGTTTGGGATTTCGGCCATCAATTCTGACAGTTATTGGTACGTGTGGGAAGGTGATAATTAAGCAAGGTAGTGTACAAACTGATACTTTGAGATCAAATCAAGATCATTACCCAATGTTTTTCTATGAAGAAATACAAGTGTATTAATTCCCAAGGGTGAGCGGGTAACCATGGCACGACAAGTTTTAAATTGATGTTAAGTATGTGGTTGAAATATGTGTACAGAGTGGATGTATATCGACTTTGAGCTTTTCTGATTAGGAAAAGGCAATAATAGCATACAATTAAGCTTTATCACATCTAGTTATACCAGTGATATTTGACCATTGATTTAGTTTTAAACATGATCAACAGTTGAGATTTTAAAAGCTAAAAGCAGATTGTTGTCAGCCTGTGCGCACAAGCTTTCCTTGAGTATTAATGGTTGGAACGCTTGCATGGCTTAATATAATGAGGATCGATGATCATATCTTTCATTCAAAATTTGCATTCAGAGGTAGACAATTGAGTTCTAGTCCAAAAGTAGAATTGGTGAGAATTTTCTAAGTTTTCTTGTTTTAGGTCTCAGGAAGATGAGTAAGGCATGTGAGTCTATCAAACCAGTACAAAGATCCAGGAGATTGAGTTTGCTGGAGTCTAAGGAAAATGCTCCTGATGAAGAAATTGATACCAAAGGAGCTCTTGAAACACCAAAGGGTGGAAGGGCACATAGGAAATTCAAGAAATATGGTGTAAGGAGCAATTATCGTCTAAGAAGCTGGACTGTTTCAGAAGAGCTGGTCAAGTTTAAAGGGAAGGAGCTAATTGAATATGAAAAGAAGGCAAAGAAGAAGTGCAAGTACCGTAAGGCCTATCTAGGGAAAAATAATTCTCCTATTGAGGTTTTGGATAGCCTTTCAGGTAGTGGAGGTGATATTGATCCAGAGGGTGATTATTATCCCCTCCCTAGTACCTTCAGAAGACTCTAACAAGGAAGTGGTGATGGTTCCTCCAATTCCACCACAAACAAGACAGGGGCGAGTATCCTTTGAGACTAATGACTCTACCCCATTTTTGTTTTTGATGATACCATTGCCACCTTTTCAAGATTGTCCTATTCAGCATTCATGTGTTTTCTTGTTTCTAGTGTTGATGTGAAAATTTTGTAGGCTAGTATGTTGGAGAAGTGTTAGACTTCCTATCTTTGGTGGCATGTGTGTCTTTTCTAGATGGTATACAATTTTTTTCTTAGACCGCGAGTGGAGAATATTCTTTGGTCAACAAAGATGAATATTTGATGTTGTTGCAACAAACTTTTCCTTTTGGAGAGTTGGTGTGTCTTCATTCAAAGAATGTAGCATTTAGTCTTTTACTCTTCCATTTTCCTCAATCATTACATGTACCTAACTAAGGAGTGTCTCAAATTTTGGTGCAAATGATCTTCAAATGAAACAAAATATAAATATAATTGCCCATCTGATGCTTGTTTCTCCCTTGTTCTCTAAAATGGATTTCAGGGCTCATTACATGGGTCATATTTTTAGGTCTAAATAGGGTCTAGGTAAAAAGCTAAGTTTAGAAAAGGCATTTTGGCAAAAGAATATCTATGAATAGAACAACAGATTGTCCTGGGTGTGAGTCCTATATGTAATAGTCTTAAATTGGTTTTATAAAGTCTACAGATATCAAAACAAATCTCAGTTCAGGAAGAAGTACTCTCCTTTGTATAATTCTTACAAGTTATAAATGAAGATATTAATGGTATTCTCATTTTTCTTTAGTTTTTCCACTATATGCATGATTCTATTTTAGCTTTAACTCAAAGAGTTAATTAAATGCTTGAAGAGGGTTATAGATTTGTAGGGAATTACATAGGATTTGATAAGAAGTTATTGTTTCAGGCATTGTGAGTTTTCATACTACAAATTATTATGAGAATAGTCCATCAATTTCTAAATTAAGTGACTTATATAAATTACTGGTTCTTACCTATTTGACTCTGTTGTCCCAATTGATGAAGCACTGATCTATTTGTTAAATAACCTTGCACAAAATGAGCTACTAGCATCTTAGACCATAAATTTTGAAATTAGAACAATACTCATTTAAAAATATTTTCAATTGTGATGTATGGGTTTGAACTACCCCTGTCTCCTGGCAAATAGGTAATCATCTGCTTAAAGGTTTTCCAAACCTTCAGTGAAGTGCATTATTTTCAATATGTAGGAGTATATATGTGTATAATTGTGTTATCAACGTGATATACCTAATTTGAACACAATAAGGAATACCCTCCTAGGTCTCACAGAGCCTGAAGAGTAGGAGTAAAGACCTCAAAATCTTTTATTCATTGTGTTGGCCTCTGACCTTGAATTTTCTTAGCCATAAGGGTTGGCTACCCTTTAGAGAAATTCATGGTTCTACTGGAAAAAGAACCAACAGGAGGCTTGTAAATTATGTGGACCTAATCTAGTGTTGTAATGTGTTCTACACATTCACATTGGATTTAGGGACCTTCTAAGCTAAATAGACCCAATTTTCCCTTAATTTAGTGTTGCAAAATGTATTTATTTACACTTTCACATTGAATTTTGGTCCCTCTCACATTTATGGCATTAATATCATCATTAAGAGGCCCCTAAGACCCTATATTGTGCATCCTGAGGCATATTTCAATCAAAAACCTGACAGTATCAACATATAAACTTAATTTACACACTCCTCAACACTTTAGCAGTCAAAATAGACCCTATGGGAAAGTGCTAAATGAGTCCCATCTAGGTGGGACCCATTCAACATAGATAGCGAATGAGTCCCATTTGTCCTATTTTTGAGGTTTTAAGCAGGAAAATTTGGTTTTAACTTGTTCAAATTTCTTCTATGTCAGCCTTTGGGATCAAATAAACGGTCATTTGAGTGCATTTCCTATATAAAAAAAGCTTTCAAATCATTATTTCATTAACCATTCATGATATCAAGTCAAGAAAGCAAGAGCAAAGCATTCCAAGACTTCACAAGAGCATCAAGAGAGCATTCAAGGTCATTTCTAAGGCATTCAAGGGCATAATACTTCATCAATTGTTGCAGCAATTCAAGATCCATCATCATTTCAAGCATATCAAGCATCAATCATGTTATTGAGCTAGTGTTGTGATGTAGCATTGAAGATCCAAGATCAAGCATTGTTCTACTCCTATTGTCAAGATCAAGATCTACATCCTTCATGGCCATTTCATGTTGAGTTGTATATTTACAAAGCATCATTTACAAGGAATCATCCAAGGTAGCATTGTCCATTTTTCATGTCCTTGTTTCATTGTTTCATCATTTGGTTTAATTACCTAAAAGGGGTTTGACAAAGGCAAACCCCTATTCCCTAACAATCAATGCTTTCTCTCTTCTTTGTGTAATTGCAGGTCTATGTGCTTTGAAGACTTGAAGGATAATTGAAGACTAGCTTACAAGTTTGGAGAAAGTTGGAGTTTTCTCCCCATTTGCAAGGTTGTAATCTTCACTAAAAGGTCACCTACATCCCCAAAATTAGAGTTCCAAATCCAGAAACTTGGAGAAGTAGATTGAGAAAAATGAGAAGAAAAAATTTAGGCTTTGAATTCCCAAAAAGGTGAAATGGGACTGATTCACCACAAGTAGTGAATGAGTCCCATTGTAGGTGTTTTCTGGAGATTTTTGCAAATTCAGATACCCTTTTTCCCAAAACCTATTCCCGTGCAAAAATCTAGATCTGGGACTGATTCACCTAGAATGGTGAATGAGTCCTAGTAAGCCTAAACTTTAGGTTATTCAGCATTTCCAGTCTCCATTCAAGTCTCTACAAGTTTCCAAGTGCACACTTTTAATTTTACATCTTTCTATTCTGATTTATTTGCATTTATAGTTCATTTAGTGAAATTTCTTTCATCATTGAGTTCAATCATTAGATCTAGCATTTCATACATTTTTCCAAGCCCTAACTTGGTGGTGAACCCCTCATTAGTTTAAATTTTAGCCTCTAGGACATCCCTATTGCAAGATCTCTTTCTCCTTTGCATTGAGATCTCAAGGGTTATCCTTGAATGAAATTGGAGAAGTGGGTGTGCTCTATGTCCTAAAATCATATGATAGCACCATACCACTTTTACAACATTTCATTTTGGTGAACCTACATTTAGAACATTTCATTTTCTAACTTGGATTCCATCATCATCCTAGATCTAGCTTGCATTGACTTTGCATTAGGGTTTGCATTAGTTAATTGGTATTCTAGGGTTTCTAATTTTTGCATTAGTGAAAGTGCATATAGGTTGCAATTTTGCATCTCAAATCATTGAAAATCATCTAAAAACTACATTTGCATTTAGTTTATAGATCATAAAAACCAGAAAACATAAAAATCACTTAAAATTCCTTGAAAATTTTGAAAAAAACCCTCACTGGGACTTATTCGCCACCTTGGGTGAATCAATCCCAGAGCAGATCTAAAATAGCTTTTTAGAACATTTAAAACCTTGTTTTTGCACTTCTTTTTGTTGCCATTGGTTATCTATTTCAGTGGGTTGACTTTCTATTACATGCATTTCACTTGGTCCATTTCATGCATTGTTCAATTCCAAATTTGCATTTACAACATTTCATCTTTCAAGTTGTTGCATAGTGTAATCAACAAATTACCTTGTTTCAAATCTAAAATTACATTTAAACATTTCACTTTAGGCCATAGAATTGCACTCTATTTACTTTTCCATGATAACATGTTTTCTTTCAAGAGATGTGGCTTTGATATGGTTTAAAATGGATTGAATAAGTATGTACAACATCCCCTCTTATGAGTTCAATTTAGAATACAACAGTGAGGTCATTAAGAAACATGTTAGTCATCCTTCTACTATATTTCATAGTTATGAGAATATCTTATAGAAAGCGGATCAAACCATTGACACAATCCTTAATATTACATTGCCTATTGGTGGTGATGGTATGATACAAGAGGATGCAAGTGTAGACAATCATAACAATCATACTTTTTCTTCTCCTGATACCTCTCCTATTAGTGACAAAGGTATCTTGGTGAAAGAAGATACAAGCATTGTGGGTCTTGATTGTCCCTCTCCTCCTCCTCTTTTGGTAGATATTAGAAAAAAAGAAGATGAGATCATAGAAACATTTCTAAATATCACCTTACCTAGTCTACATTTATCCCTTTCTTGTGAGAATGTTTTACCAAAAGAGGATGATATCATAGATAGCCATAATTTTCCTTCTCCTAATATCCCTCCTCGATGCAAATAGGATAGGTTGGTGTTAGAAGATGTACCTATTGAGAGATGAGAATCTTGTTCCTCCCTTCCCTAATGCTCCTATGATTTGGCAAGATCTATTTGATAAGCATGATTTAATCATAGTTGTCCTCTTAATGCCTCCCCTACTTGTGATGAAGCAACTTTACAAAATCTAACCATGGAATGTGATGAACATCTTACAAGATCTCCTACTAGGTTAGATAGTATGGCACAATATAATGAGACCTTAGAGAAAAAGGACAATCAAATAGAGCCTTCTCCTAATATCCCCACTATTGATAAACAAGAAAATCCAGTCATTGATAGCTCCCTTACCTATGGTGAAGTCATTTTAGAAGAACCAACCTCTGAATGTCATGAGCATCTAGCTTGTAATTCTCCAAAAACCTCTCCTCCTAGGGAAGGTATCATGGTACAAGAAAAGGATAACATTGACAATAATGATATAGTGTCCTTAGATGAAGATGATGAAGTAACATTAGACTCTCACTCACTAAGGGATATTAATATTATTCAACCTCAACTCATCCTTTACCCACCTTCACACAAACTCAAAACAAACCTGAATTTATATCCTTTACACACCTAAGAATGATGTTTTGCAACTTAGCCAAGTCATAATACCATTTCTCATACATATAACACTAGAAACAACTTGCAACCAAGACAACCAACCCCAACAACCTTACCTTTGCCTAATCCTATCTTACCCGATCATCCTTTTTTTCCTTCACATAGTGGGAAGGAGTATGATCTTGTTGAACAACTTAAGAATACTCCTTCAAATATATCCCTATGGGACCTAATTTAGAATTCACCTAATTATCATACTATGCTTCAAATAGCCTTGCAACAAGTTGTGGTCCCTTCTAGTGCAAAATTGAATGCCATAGCAACCATGATTCAAGGAAAAATGTTGAAATTATTTTTCACCAAAGTGAGCTCCCTCCTTTGGAAGTGCAAAAAAAAATCATGCCTTCATGATATAATAGCTGGATACAATAGATTAGCAATAAAGAGAACCCTTCTTGATAATGCTTCTACTCTTAATGTGTGTAGTATCACATTTTTAGATAAACTTGGTGTGGATAAGTCAAAAATTCAACCCGGTTGCTTTTCAATTCATGGATTTGATAACATAGGAAAGCAACCATTGGGGGTGATTACTTTACCTATTACAGTTGGAAAGGCCACATTACAAACCCTGATTCATGTCATGCCAAACGATCTTTCATATAATATCATTTTGGGAAGACCATGGATTCATGAGATGCACGTGGTGCCCTCTACCATTCATCATATCATGAAATATGTCTATAACAACAAAGTATATACAATCAAAGCCGAACCTAAACCAAACAGTTGTTTGAACATTGAGAAAGGTAAAGAGAATCCTTTGAAAACATTGACACCAACTATGCAAGTAGAACCCATGCAACAGAAAGACAAATAAAAGAAAATGAGGACATCACGAAGCTACTAGAAGATGATTGTGGTTCCTTAGATTTTGAACCAACATTCATGGGAGAATACAATATCATAAACAAATATTTAGACAAGGGAAAAGAAAAAGTAGTAATGTCAACGCAAAATTTAGAAGACCCTTTGAAAGCATCCACCTCAACCACTTTAGAACAAAAGACAACAAATTACACAAAAAACCTTCACTTATTGTCCTTTGATAGAAATAAAACCATCAAAAAAACCTTCACTTATATCAACACTCTTACAAAAGATTCCTCTAAGCCAACTTTAACATTAGTGCATCCTAAATTGATAAACACTAGTGGTCTTGATTGTTATCCTTTGAATGAAATGAAAGAAACAAATAAACCTCCACTTAATGTCAATGTCATCACACAAAACACTAATGATTTGAGTTTGTTAGATTTTACACCCTCCTATAAAGGAGAGAACAAAATCTCGCAATCTAAAGTCTTATGTAGGTATGAAACCTTGTACTAAGCAAGAGATAACTTTGTCATCAAATAAAGAAACATCTTCTACTTTTTATCAAGAGGGTATCTTAACAAGACTTCTCCAAGATCGTCTGACATCTCTTCCTCCAAGAACACAAAAGATATTTTACTATAAGAATTCATTTTGTGCATATCCACGAGTTCATGGTCACTCTACTAATGAATCTAAGGCTTTAACTAACAAAATTCAACATCTTAGGGACTGTGGTGCTCTTCCAAGTTGTGTTAAAGCACCTAGTTCCTCTAATTGAAACTTATCCTATTCGGCTCATCCTTGTCTTGCACTCAGTGGGGGCAATGGGTTAGGTAGCCTTGTCCTTGTATGTCACTTGTCATTGTCTCTTTTGGTTAGTTGACAGACTTATTCATGATGTAGTTCGATTCGGAAACATATGACTTGGAATATGGATTTTTGAATAACCTCTCATGTATTCTTCTACTTTTAAAACAATGGTGTTAGCAACTGTAAACAAATATTTTGGCTTCCAAGGGTCTTTCTAGCACTTCTAGGTTTTTCACCTAAAAGGAGAACGATGGGCCAAAATGCAATGTAAACACTCAATATTAATGTAATATGGATGTAATATACCTAGAGAAGATGAAATAAATGAAAATAACTGATAAAATGGATTTATTATGCATGCAAAACTAAGAAATGCAAAGTTTTTGAAAACACAGTGTTGTATGCAGAAAGAGCTAAAAACATGAACAAACAAAAATAGAACTTAATAAAACTGAATGAGGTGCACCTGGAGGCTGAAAGCTGGTGTTGAGAGGTTCTGAAATGTTGTAGAGATTAGTGTTGAAGCCCACTAGGCATTATTCACACAGATGGTGAATTAGTCCTATTTTTGGTGAAAATTGTCAGAATAGGTTTTAGGATGCAGGGAACACAAAACTTCAGAAAACACTTTTTCAGGCCTGACAATGGGATTCATTCACCACAGATGGTGAATCAGACCACCTATAGATTTTTGAAAAGTCAAAGGTCAATTATGTGGGTCTTGGTTTGCACTTTTCTGTCTGACAGCTTATCAGATCCAAATTTGGAAAATCTGAGAAGAAAGTGTTCTCCAAGCTTCAAATAGGGTTATGTTGACTTTGATGATTTTGATGACTTTACAACACCTTTTTGACACGTTTATCTTTGACAAATCTACTGTGGGCGTGTGAAAACACATGCAAAAGAGGAAAAGGGTTAAGGAGTTAGAGTATAGGGGTTTTCCTTGGTCAAACTCCAGTTTGATAATAAAACCCTTGATAATGAAATGAAATAAAGAGGTAATGATGAAAAAATAACACGCAATGTCATAAACTCACCAAACCCTTGATGTTGAAGTCTGAAATATGTTGCTTCAAGATGCGTGAATGCTTGATTGAATGCCTAGGGTCTTAAATGTTATGATGAATACATGTACCTTGGACAGATGAGAGAATGGATGAATGGGCATTAAAATGAATAGAAAATCATATATTTATACTGTTATTCCTAATTTCTTGAAAATACATCACGAATGACCTTAGGTCTTAGGGAATAAAAAATTACCATAAATTTACATTTATTTTTGATTTTTGCGTTAAGAGGGTTCGTCACCCCAAAGTGTTAAGATGGGTCCCACTCAAAATAATGAATGGGTGTTGAAAATTAAAGTTGTCTTAAATGATGTTTGTCAGGTTTATATTCAAAAACACACTTAATTAATGCCTATAACTATATAAAGGGGCCAAATAAAGCATAAGAAAGGTGTAATTAGTAGTGACAAGCTGAGAAAAGCATGAGAGTTTGTTACAAGACTTTACAAAATTTAAAATAAGACTTGGTAGTCGATAAAAAGGGGTTATGTAAGTGAATTATAATAAAAATATTCTAGAAAAGTGTGAAAATGTCTTACAACACTTCATAACACCTTTACAAGACATCATAAAGTCTTAGTGATTCATAAAGATTCCAAGACCTAAATGTGATGTGGTACATTGCAAGCATTAAATCCAAGGTGAAATCAAGGGAAAATAAGCGCTGGAGGACAAAACAAGAAAAATTAGAAGGGTTACTTTTTAGATGTAATTACTTTAATTGAGGAGGAACTTGCTTTCAAACTCACACTACAAAGTAGCCAGACAATACAATCAGGAGCTTAAGATGTACTAATGCTTGGTGAGATGAGACAACAACAATCAAGAGGGATGATCAAGCCCCCATGATCAAGATCCCATGGACAACCAATCATAAGCACAAAGGAGCACACATGAAAATGATGAAAATGAATGAAAGAAAGGAAAGAATGTTGGATCAAGCTTCGATCATTTGTCTAGCTTGTTGTGGATTAGATCTAGGCTGTTTGTTTGGAAATAAAATGCATACTCACTCTAGGGTGATAGAACTCATGTCTTTCCACTAGGTGAGAAATCCCAAAAGGTGAGAAACATACACTCACGGCTGGTATGTACTCACAAACACATAGGTGGCTATGGGGAAAAGTCATGCCTCATAATGGGCTTCCCGCTCAACCATACTAAAGTTATACCTCCTGATGACTTCAATAAGGTGCCACAAAGGACAATGTCATTCCGTGCTTCATGAGACAAGCAAAACTTTGTATACTTAGAACTCACATGTGAACAAATGCAATGGCACCATAGGCATACAAGCTGTTTTATGCAAGGTGGCTATGTAAATGCAAAATGTAACATGCAAAGAAATGTTCAAAGGAGTCTTGCTTAGTTCATGCAAGGTCTTAGCTTAGGGAATATTGTGTCTAATGTTTCCAAGAGAGGACCAATCAAAGGATAGAATATTCACAACTTAGCGGATGCAGTGCATCGCATTAGGCCACTAAGAGGAATATAATATGCTAAGATAGATCACACTTATGAAGGACACTATACCCAATGTCATCCACAAAGTGGCAAACACATTGTATGGAACAAGAAGGTTGCACTAAGAACCAAAAAGAATAAAAATGAAAAATGAATAATGCCAATGTATGCCCCCACTTCAAAGGAATTTCTACACAATGTTATGTGAGAAATTACATTAAAGTAGTGAATAAAAAATTTAAAAAGAAACAAGACATGAGAGCCAACTTGGAAAGCCCCTATGCCATGTCATACGTTTTTGAGTAAGGCTATGTGATGCAAATGAAAAAGGAACAAAAGAAAAGGGGGGTTTCCCCCAAAAAGGAACGCACCAAACACATAAGGGATCTATGGATTTGGGGTAAGTATGTTCGTTGCTACAATTTTTTGATTTCAGAGCTTAGAACTATCATCATTCCCCAAATACACAGAACTGGAAGAATGACACAAAGAGAGTGAAAACAAGAGAAAAAGAAAATCTGTTTTGGGTCAACATGGAAGAGTTTCAATGCTTTGTGTCATCCCCAAAAGGAAAACAAAAAAGTGAAAAATAAATAAAAATACCTTTTGGGTCACATGGAAGAGACATAGGGCATCTCAATGCTTTGTGTCATGCCCAAAAGGAAAACACAAAATTGGAAAAGGAAAATAAAAAGACCTTTTAGGTCAACATGGAAGAGACATAGGGAATTTCAATGCTTTGTGTCATCCCCAAAAGGAAAACACAAGTGAAAAAGAAAGAGTGAAAGAAATGTATGACATATAGAAGAATGAAGGTACAAATAGAATTACACAAGAGAAAATCAAATGTCGTCATGGGAGAACACCAATGTATACACATACAAAGCAGAAAAGAAAAAGAAAATGAAATGAAAAAGACTAGTAAGACAGATGCAAGCCAACCATCAAGCAAGTCATCCACCTCCCAGTCATGTTCATGATGTGTCGAGGGTAGGCAACTAGCCAGAGGGACAAGTCCAAGTGTTGAACTGGGGGAAGTACTAGGTTCTACACTTGATGCAGGAATTTTGTCATTTAAGCTTATGGAAGAGGAAAATACTATATTCAGATCATTATGCACCTCTTCATCTATTTTAGTGATCTCATCATCATCATCCAGATTAATCACGAGAGGAGGACGAATGGTAATGTCCAATGAATGGTGTATCAAAAGTTGTGGTTGTTATATTGGATCATTTTGTTGTGATTGAGGAGGATGGTCATCATGCATTGCTTCTATCAAGTGTGGATTTTGATTTTCTTTGTTTTCTTCATTTTGTAACTGATGAGCAAGGAGACAACATCAACGCCTATGCTCCCTAGCACCTTGATTTCTTTTGATTCTATTTTGAAGTTGTGTGCATGTAGGAGCGGGTTGATCCACCATAGGCTCCTTTTCTTCCATAAGGGGAGGAATAGAAGGAACCATAGGAGGTGGGTCAGTCACTTTCTCTTTTACTTTATAAACTTGTTTTATGCAAGGGGCCATGATGGGGTTGGTTTCATTATCTCTTGGGTGTTTGGATGATGAAGGTGAAGTGTTGATTATTGATTGATCTTGAGTTGTTGGTTCAGGTTTAGGTTGAAGCATTGTCTCATCTAGGATGGGAGTGTCGGAAGTGGATGGGGATATGTTGTGAAGGGACAATTCCACTATGCATTTGGCTTTGAATTTTTGATAGGAAATGAAAAAGAAGTCTTTGCGGGGTGTTATGGGTTCCATGGGCTCAAGAAAAAAAGCTTCTAAGGAGAAATTTCCTTTAGAAGACAAAGGGTTAAAGCCACTATGGTGAACAGTGAATTTGTCATTGTCATTCAAAAACTTTAGACATTTTTGTATGACTGAAGAGATAGCTTTCATCGAGTGAAGCCATGGATGGTCTAGCCACAAACGAAACTGATCTGACTACGGGATAATGGAGAATGTTACATCCATTATCTTAGGTCCTATTTGTAATGGAAGGACAATAAATCCTATCATATGGCACACAAAACCATTATTATTTTTGATCCCATGCTTGTGGTTTCATAATCATCTTATTAAAGATCATGTAATACAAAATTCCTCGTTATCATTCTCTCCAGGTGGGGGATCATAGAGTATCCATCAGGAGCTTACTATCATCATCGGTCAACTATGTAAGGACCATCAAAGAGATTGAGAAGGATATCCCTTACAGAGAGAAAGTAATATCTGAGATTTCTTGGTTGTATAGGATAACATCTATCACACCTACATTTAATTTATAGGATTAATAGTAGTGGTATGTGGAATAGGATCGAGGATATTCCAATAGTTATGAACATTCATCACATCATTCATTTTGTGAGTTTCATAGCTTTGTGAATATTTTATTATGCTTAGGCATTAGTTGGTAAAAAATTACAGAAATTTTATTTGGTGGAACATGAGACTTATTGCAACTATTGTGCTATTTTAAAGCAGAATGGAATGTTTCTAAAATCAATAGGTCTTACACTGAATTGTTAAGAAAGCTTACATTGTTCTATGTCATGTCATTTTACCCCTATGATAATGGCAATAAAGCGTTAGGTTAGAAGGTTGGAGGCAAAGGCTTAGTAGGATCCAGTGGTTTAATAGTAGGTAAAGTAATTATCATCTATTGCTATAACAGTTGGGACATTGTGTTATGAAGAGTGTCTGGTAAAGGTGTAAACTATCTTTTTGGATCTCCATAACTATAAGGTATCACGACTTTAATAGTTGTTACTTGGTTGTTGACGGGTTGAGTTGGTTGTTGAGGAGGGGGGTTGAATTGTAAAAATCCTTTGTTTGGGTTGACAGGTTCAGATTTTTCAGTTCGGCTAGTAGTGGACTTGGCATCATGACTACTAACTGAATTTTAATAGTCACAAAGGGTTGTACATAGATGCATGAAAGAGGAAAATTTCATCATGGTCAATTTATCTTGGATTTGACTTCGTAAATTTTCAATGAACATCTTTTGGAGATGTGGATCAAGAACCTTGACATCAATTTGGGCATAAAGTGAATGATAGTGTGAGATGAAATTGGTTACTTTTTCATCCACATTTTTTTTACATCTCATTAGATCAGCCAATGAATTTTTGGGATTCATGTGCACTTGAAAATGATTTATAAATGCATCAACTAGTTCATTGAATGAATGAAATGAATTGTTTGGTAAGGATGAAAACCACTCCAAGGCAATGTCCTTTAAGGTCCTAGGAAACAGCTTAGCTAACAATTTATCGTCAAGGACAAAATCACTACATAAGGTGGTATAGGCATTAACATGATTAGTAGGATCGCTCTTCCCTCCGTACTTCTCAAATCTAGGTATCTCAATTCCTTGTGGCATCAGTGTTCTTAATATGTCGAAAGATAATGGGTTGCTATAGACATAATAGGTGGGTGGGGCATTTTGACTCTAACTTATGGTGGATATTTGTTGTTGCATAGAGGAAATAGTGTGGAAGAGTCATGTGATGAAAGGATCAGGATAGGTGGTAGGAAGTGGAAGTGAGAATGGTGATGGAGTGTATGTACTAGTAGGACATGTGAAGGGAACATTGATAGGTGGGAAGGTGGTTGAGGATAGAACATTCGATGCCACAAAGGAGCTAGGAGTGCTAGTAGGAATACCAAAGGAAGGAGTCACATTACTAATGAATTACATTTGTTGTATTTAGGAGTGGGTGTAGGTGGAGGTATGGATTTTCACAGGTTGAAGGGGGGAGGGAATGCAGTTCTCAGTGGCTAACCATAATTATTCATTGGTTGAAATATGTACTAGAGGAACGAAGCCACAATAGTGGTTTACAATTTAGTAGAGAGAAACTAAGAAAAATGGCCCGTGTGAAAAAGAAATAGTTTAGGGGTTCAGATGACCTGCAATCAACCAGACCATAAAGGGTTGACCAGACCACATCAATCTAGTAGAACACATTTCTAGCCCAAAAGCAGGAAAAATGCATATTGAGGGGGTTTGAATGGAGTAGGGTTTTGAATGAACCTAGTTCCTCTAGAACCACAGGGGAGTTAGCTAGAACCAATGGTTCTAGCAGACTTCCCCTTTTCCCTAATTTTCACTTTCACACAAAACCTATTTTTTTAAACTTTGATGCTTGGTTGAGGGGATGAAAATGGGATCTTCACAAGCCAAATTGGATTCAAGTAGTCCCTTGAAATGAGCTATCCAATGAATATAATTTTAATATGTTTGGTTTTATTATGTATTTGTTTTTTGGTTTATTAAACATGGGTTTTCATGAAAATGAAGGTCTTTGTTCTGCACATGTGGAAAAATGGCAGATTATCAAAAAAAAAATTGAAAAGTAGAGCTCCTCTTTAGTTTGGAGCCAAAACAACATTCAAATTTGAGTTTAGGTGGTTTAGCATCAAAAATTACAACTTGAAGTTCAAATTTCAAAAGAACATTTTCAATTGTATCTTCTAGAAAGTGCGCCAACTTCCCGGGGCCATAACTTTTGATCCGGGACTCTGATTCACGAACTATTTGAATTGTTGGAAAGGTCTTGAAGTCAATAACGCGCAAAATTAGATATGCCAATTTTGGAAAGTTTTGGGGTCGTTCCGAGAAATCTAAGTGCCTCAAATCTAACTCAAAATATTTTCAAGTGCAAATCTGGGAAACTAAAACTGCAATATCTTTCAACCTAGGAATATAAAATAAAAACCATAAATTGGGAATTTCATTATGATGAAAAAGGTATCCAAAAATGTAAAAACATCTAAAAACTGGGAAACTTGAAATTTAACTATTTTTGGGTGATGCAAGATTTCCCTTACACCACTAGATGCTCCTGCATCAATTACTAATAGATTACATGACTGTTGTAGCTTGGGGAGTGGTGTAGGCAGGTATGGATGCTACGGTTGAAGGGGGAGGAATGTGAGGTCCTCTGTGGCTAACCATAGTGTTCATTGGTTGATATGTACTAGAGGTGGAAGGAATATGTTTATGGTATATCTCAACAATTTGTTTCATAATGTCTAAGCCTTCATTACATTCAAGTAGATGATGGATGTTGTCTATAGCAAGAATTGTAGTGGTTGAAATGTTTTCAAGGCACATGTTTTGTTGTAGATGTGCTAAATCCTCATGAATGTTAATGATTTTGTCTTGCAGAATGTGATCATTTTGTGTTTCAACTTGCATGTTATTGGAAGGCAAAGCATTGCTAAAGGTGTGGTCCATGCCTAATGCACTATTATCAATACCAAGATTAGTAGCTCGGGACTACCCAAGGTCCACAACAAGTGTGTTATCGCAGGATACCATGAGTCGTGAACTTCTTCTCACTAAAGTATTATCAATAGGGCACCAAACACTCATACAAGGGCTACTAAAGGCTGGGTGGATGCAAATGAAATGCTAATAACAAAAATTCTAGAAATTGTAATGAAGATGCAATAACAGAAAACAAAAATGTAGAAAATGTGCTAAAAATGAAAGAAATTACAATGCAAAATATGCAACTGGACTAATTCGCCCAAGGTGGCGAATGAGTCCAGGGATGAATTTAAAAAAATCAAAAATCAAAAAGTTTAAGATGATTTGTATTCTTTTCAGATTGTCTGATGCAAAGCTATGATGCAAATGTAGAATTTCAGTGTTTTTAAATGATTTGAAATGCAAAAATGAAAGCTATACGATCTTTTCACTAATGTAATTTTGAAAACCCTAGGATGCAATACAATGCAAAACCTAATGCAAAGTTGATGCAAGCTAGCCCTAGGATGTAAATGCACTTAAAATCAAAAGTGAAAATGTTCTAAAGTCAGGTTCACCAAAATGTAAACAAAGATTTTGGCTTCCAAGGGTCTTTCTAGCACTTCTAGGGTTTTTCACCTAAAAGGAGAAAGATGGGCCAAAGTGCAACATAAACACTCAAGATTAATGTAATATGGATGCAATATGCCTAGATAAGATGAACTGAATGCAAATAATTGATAAAATGGATTGATTATGCATGCAAAACTAAGAAATGCAAAGTGTTTGAAAACACAATGTTGCATGCAAAAAGAGCTAAAAACATGAACAAACAAAAATAAAAATTAATGAAACTGAATGAGGTGCACATGGAGGCTGAAAGCTAGTGTTGAGAGGTTCTTGAATGCTATAGAGATCAGTGTTGAATCCTACTGAGACTCATTCGCCATAGATGGTGAATTAGTCCTATTTCTGGTGAAAACTAGCAGAACAGGTTTCGAGATGCCGAGAACACAAAACTTCATAAAACACTTTTTTAGGCCTGATAGTGGGACTCATTCACCACAAATGGTGAATTAGTTCACCTGCAGATTTATGAAAATTCAAAGGTCAATTATGTGGGTCCTGGTCTGCACTTTTTTGTATGACAGCTTGTCCAATCCAAATCTAAAAAATCTGACGGGAAAGTGTTCTCCAAGCTTCAAATAGGGTTATGTTGACTTTGATGACTTTACAACACCTTTTTGACACCTTTCTATTTGACAAATCTGCTTACAAGACCTACAAACACACATGCAAAGAGGGGGAAAAGGGTTAAGGCTTAGAGTATATGGGTTTGCCTTGGTCAAACCCTAATTTGGTAATCAAACCCTTGATAATGAAATGAAATAAAGAGGGAATGATGAACAAATAACATGCAATTTCATAAACTCACCAAACCCTTGATGTTGAAGTCTGAAGATATGCTACTCCAAGATGCTTGAATGCTGGATTAAATGCTAGAATGCTTAAATGTTATGATGAATGCATGAACACTTGAATGAATGAGTGAATGGATGAATGGGGGTTAAAATGAATAGAAAATCATATATTTATACACAATTATGCCCTAATTTCCCAAAAATACATCATAAGCCGACCTTAGGTCTTAAGGAATAAAAACCTGCTAGTAATTTGAATTTATTTTGATTTTTGTGTCAAGAGGGACTCATTCACCCCTAGTGGCAAATGAGTCCCACTCAAGGCATGTGAATGGGTGTCATAAATTAAGTTGTCTTAAATGATGTTTGTCGGGTTTATATTCAAAAATACACTTAATTCAGGCCTGTAAGTACATAAAGGGGCCAATTAAAGCATAAGAAAGGTTATTTGTTGATGAAAAGTCTAGAAAAGCATGAAATTTTGTTACAAGACTTTACAACACTTTAAAATAAGACTTGGTAAGTGATAAAAAGAGGTATGTAGGTGAATTATAATAAGAAGAAGTCTAGAAAAGTGTGAAAAAGTGTCACAACACCTTTACAAGACATCATAAAGTCTTACTGATTCATAAAGATTCAAGACCTAATGTGAATGTGTGGGCCACATTGCAACATTAAATCAAGGTGAAATCAAGACAAATAAGCACAAGGAGGGATAAAACAAGAAAAAGTAGAAGGGTTACTTTTTTCATGTCCACATCAACCGATTTGAAGAGGGGGCATACATCGACACTCATGTTTCATTGTGTTATTTTTTTCTTCTTGTGATGCGTCCTTTTTTTGGTGGTGTCATTGGGCTTGATTTCCTCCGAGAGCGTGATATTTCTTTGACTTTTCCTCTCTTGGAGACATTAGGCACGATGTTCCCTAAGAAGAGACCTTACATGAACTAAGCAAAAATCCCTTTGAACAAGTTCTTTACACTATTTCACGTTTACAACATCTATTATATGGCCACCTTCCATAAAACATATTGAATGCTTGTGGAGCCATCTTGTTTGTTCATGAGTTTCAAGAATACAGAGTTTATCTTGCCTCATGAAGCTCAAATTTCATTGTTGTGTGGCATCTTATCAAAGTTATCAGTAGGTATAACTTTGGCATGGTTTGACAGGAAGCCAATTCTAGGGCATGAATTTCCCTTAGCCACTCACGTGTTTGTGGTAAGCACATACTAACCATGTGTGTATGTGTCTCACCCTCTTGGATTACTCACCCATCAGAAAACCAAGAGTTCTATTGCCTCAGATTGAGTGTACATTTTTGGAAAAACAACTTAGATCTAATCCACATCGTGTTGGACAAACGGTTGAGGCTTGATCCACCTTTTCTTATTTTTTCTTTTTTTTTTCTCTCTTTTTATTGACATTATATGTTCGCATATCTTTTTTTGCTACATATTATGCACCTTATGTGTGTCTTTTTGTGCTTATGTCGGTTTGAATTAGGATCTTGGATCATAGGGGCTTGACCACCTCCTCGATATCTGTTATCCTGGACCACCCGCATTGGTATGATTGGACCCCTCTTGAATGTCTACTTTAGTGTGAGTTTGAAGCAATTTCATCCTCTCACTAAAGTGGGGGATAGTAATTAATGATAAATTGGACTTGATATCGCCTTGATCTAGTGTTGTGATGAGTTTTACACATCCACATTAGATTTTGGGCCCTTCTAAGCGAAATAAACTTAACTTCCCTAATTTAATGTTGGAAAGTGTATTTATTGACACCTTCACATTAAATTTAGGAGGCTTGTAAATTATGTGGACCTAATCTAGTGTTATAATGTGTTCTACACATTCACATTGGATTTAGGGCCCTTCTAAGCTAAATAGACCCAATTTTTCCTTGATTTAGTGTTGCAAAATGTATTTATTTACACTTTCACATTGAATTCTGGGCCCTCTTGCATTTATGGCCTTAAATATCATCATTAATGGACCTCTAAGACCCTATATTATGCATCCTGAGGCATATTTCAATAAAAAAACCTGGGAATATCAACATATAAACTTAATTTACACACTCCCTAACACTTTAGCAGTCAAAAAGGCCCTATCGGACCCATTCACCACTTTGGGTGAATAAGTCCCATTTGGCCTATTTTTGAGGTTTTAAGTTCAAATTTCTTCTATGTCAGCCTTTGGGATCAAATAAATAGTCATTTGAGTGCATTTCTTATATAAACAAGCTTTCAAATCATTATTTCATTAAACATTCATGATATCAAGTCAAGCAAGAAAGAGTTATGCATTCCAAGACTTCACAAGAGCATCAAGAGAGCATTCAAGGTCATTTCTAAGGCATTCAGGGGCAGAATTCTTCATCAATTATTGCAACAATTCAAGATCCATCATCATGTCAAGTATATCAAGCATTAAGCATGTTATTGAGCTAGTGTTGTGATATACCATTGAAGATCCAAGATCAAGCATTGTTCTACTCCTATTGTCAAGATTAAGATCTACATCCTTCATGGCCATTTCATGTTGAGTTACAAATTTACAAAGCATCATTTACAAGGCATCACACAAGGTAGCATTGTTCATGTTTCATGTCCTTGTTTCATTGTTTCATCATTTGTTTTATTTACCTAAAAGGGGTTTGACCAAGGCAAACCCCTATTCCCTAACAATCAATGCTTTCTCTCTCTTTGTGTAATTGCAAATCGAGGTGCTTTGAACACTTGAAGAATCATTGAAGACTAGGTTACAAGTTTGGAGAAATTTGTTGGAGTTGTCTCCCAATCTACAAGGTTTTAATCTTCAGTAAAAGGTCACCTACAGTCCTGAAATTAGAGTTTCAGATCCAGAATCTTGGAGAAGCAGATTGAGCAAACTGAGAAGAAAAAATCTAGACTTTGAATTCTCAAAAAAGTGGAATGGGACTAATTCGCCACAAGCAGTGAATGAGTCCCACTGTAGGTGTTTTTCGAAGATTTTTGCAGATTTAGACACCCCTTTTCCTGAAACTTGTTCCTTTGTAGAAATCTAGATATGGCCAGACTGATTCGTCTAGAATGGTGAATGAGTCCTAGTAGGCCTAAATCTTAGGTTATTCAACACTTCCAATCTCCATTCAAGTCTCTACAAGTTTCTAGGTGCACACTTTTGGTTTTACAACTTTTTGTTATGATTTATTTGCATTTATAGTTCATTTAGTGAAGTTTTTTTCATCATTGAGTTCAATCATTAGATCTTGCATTTCATACATTTTTCCAAGCCCTAGCTTGGCGGTGAACCCCTCATTAGTTTACATTTCAGCCTCTAGGACATCCTTATTGCAAGATCTCTTTCTCCTTTACATTGAGATCTCAAGGGTTATCCTTGAATGAAATTGGAGAAGTGGGTGTGCTCTATGTCCTAAAATCATATGATAGCATCATACCAATTTTACAACATTTCAAAATCAAATTCTTTTCATTGTCACTTTCCTTTGCCCACAAATAAATCTTAAGGGTTGACCATATAATAGAGCAACATGAGGCTAGATACTTTATTAAAATTGACATCAACAGGTCCACTTTACTTTTCACCAGCCCATCCCTCTTTATCCTTGTCATCATCTGAGCTATTAAATTCAAATTCAAAAAGAGGTGGCAAAAGATAAAACTTATTCTAACACAAGAGTCATCTTTAATCTGCATCTATAGTGTATTGTTAACACCAGCGATTTACTTTATATATTTTAGATTGGAATGATTTTCATAATTTATCCAAGTGGTCTACAATTTCTATAGGCCATATCTAAGTTTATAGAATAAATTAATTTTATTATTTTGTTTGAATATAAAATTAATATGATAATAAAGTGATTGTAATATAATTTCAAAATTAAAGTATTTAGGTTATTTTATTAAATTTTATTAACAGTTTAAAAAGAATATAGCTTTCAAAGAAATATTAGAAAATCATTTTGATATAAAAATTTAAGATGTTTGATAAATACCTTAAATGATATAACATTGTAATAGTATCAACAATACAAATTAGTTTTAAATATTAATTTGATTGTAACAAAACTAATATAGATATCTGATATATGTTTATGTAAGAAAAAATAAAAAATAATAATCTTGATAAGATTTTTTTTTTTACTTAAGAACTATTGTATTTAATTAAAATTTATTTTATTTTACTTTACAACTACAATAATTATTTTGACCAGATTGAGGGAGGATCTCTAAGGGTGTTGAGGGAGATGAATAATCATCCTTTATTTTTCTCTTAGATGCTCCTATTCTCACACAAATTGATTTAGATTAGTACTCTTTGTCACTTTTGGTCGTGCCTTTGTCTTGACTTTCTAGATTTTGTGGTGTAAATCCCTTGCCTATGGATACAATGTTTGTTTTGTTTAGCTATGATTTTCAATTTTGAATTGTTTCCTACCTTAATTATATTTTGTATTAGATATTAGTTTGATAGGGTTTTATTTTCCATCATTCTATGAGCCTTTAGTGGGGAAGGAAACATGGGGGTGATGTTGGTTAGGGATGTGTTACATTTAATTTGATTGATTTATGTATATTAATCATTGTTTGCATTAACCCCC
The DNA here is from genome assembly GCA_007258455.2 of Sequoia sempervirens. NCBI lineage: Eukaryota > Viridiplantae > Streptophyta > Pinopsida > Cupressales > Cupressaceae > Sequoia > Sequoia sempervirens. Next base: position 571,395,020 of record VDFB02271358.1, read on the forward strand.
TTCATATTAGCCAGTTGGGCCTCATATCATGAGTATAGGTGAAGTTAATATGGTGGTAGAGGCATTGATGAAGGAAATTTGAAGAACACATTGGAAGGCAATGTTGAAGAGGAGGATGAATCTAGAAACACTCTTGTTATAAAGAAATTATCATAAAGAGATGTGCTTGGAGTGAAAGATGTGGGGGTTCTTGAATCAACTATGTTCAATGTTAGGAAATATAATAGATTTGGAGGGAAGAATGACACCTAAAGTGAGGAATATAAAGGAGGAAATGATTGTCTTGAATCTTCTCCCTTTTTCTAAAAATATTAATCTAGACAAAAAAAATTATTTACTTAAGAACTAGCGTATTTAATTAAAATTTATTTTATTTTACTTTAAAACTTCAATAATTATTTTGACCAAATTGAGGGGGGATCTCTAAGGGTGTTGAGGGAGATGTATAATCATCCTTTATTTTTTCTCTTAGATGCTCCTATTCTCACACAAGTTGATTTAGATTAGTACTCTTTGTCACTTTTGGTCATGCATTTGTCTTACTTAAATTTCTAGATTTGGTGGTGTAAATACCTTGCCTGTGAATATGTGTTTTTGTTATTTGGCTATGGTTTTCAATTTTGAATTGTTTCCTACCTTAATTATATTTTGTGTTAGCTATTAGTTTGATAGGGTTTTATTGTCCATCATTATATGAGCCTTTAGTGGGGAAGGAAACATTGGGGTGATGTTGGTTAGGGATGTGTTACATATAATTTGATTGATTTTTGTATATTGAGCCATTGTTTGCATTAACCTCCTTCATATTAGCCAGTTGGGACTCATATCATGAGTATAGATGAAGTTAAGTATGGTGGTAGAGGTATTGATGATGGAAATTTGAAGAACACATTGGAAGGAAATGTTAAAGAGGAGGATGAATCTAGAAACAATCTTGTTATAAAGAAATTATCATAAAGAGATGTGGTTGGAGTGAAAGATGTGGGGGTTCTTGAATCAACTATAATCAATGTTAGGAGATAATATATTTGGAGGGAAGAATGACACCTAAAGTGAGGAATATAAAGGAGGAAATGATATTAAGAAAACTTCTTTGTCTTGAATATTCTCCCTTTTTCTTGGTCTAAATATAATTATTGAAGTAAAAGAAGAAGAAAAAAGACTAAAAGGTATTGTAATTCTCTTTATTTCTGGAAAGGTATGACATCTTGCATGGTTCCAATTCAGTGGGTGGTATTATTTGTCGCCAACATTTGTTGATTGATCGCTCTTTGATTGCACTCCTCAATTCAATGGCACATGGGTTGCTGGATGGTTTCCCTTTTGAATTTCATCATCGTCTACGCCACCTTCGCTCTCGGTTGGGCATCTTCGTTTCAAAATCGATTCAAGAATTGTTTGATGCTATCCAATTTCTCATACGGCATGCTCTTATGGACCCTCATGTTGCTATGTATTTCCCTCCTATTGAGTTAACATCTTCTGTTGAAAGTGGGATTTAATTGCTTTTTTGGTGGTGAGATTTTCTCCTTCTAGCTATGTCTTTCGACTCTTCTTTTTGGTTCCGTGCTCGAGCACTAGTTACTATTGTAAGGTTTTTCTTTGCTCAGTTCTTGTTTGGTTCTCACTTGGTCTGCATATGCTTCATGGCGGTAATTTTGTATATGTGGCTAGGGCTTTTATGCATGCCACCTTTATGTAAAGGACATGCTTCATAGTGGTATTTTGTTTTGGTGGCTAGGGTTTCCATGCCCACCACCTTTCAATGTATTGGTTAATTCGACCTTTGTTTCTCTTTAATGGTCGATTGCCCTCCAATTCGGTAGACTCTTCTTTGTAGTTGTTGCTCTCTCTTTTAGGTTTTATGGGTGAACTGCTTTGGTTTTGCGTTCAGGTTGGTTTTGTAATCTTCTGCTCCTGGAATAACTCAACATGTAATTTTTTGTTTCATCAATAATATTTTAGTGGCTTGGCACTTTGATTTAAAAAAAAAAAATCTTTGTTGTCTATAAATTTTTTTTATGATTGGTTGGGTAGTGTACATGAAAATTAGGATTATTTCCTTTATCTAACCATTTGTTGCTATCCATCCACTATTTTTTTTTATTCACCCAGCCATCTTCCTACCCTAAATCATTAATCACCATTCTTCTATAATCCACCTTAAATAAATAAATTTCCAAATTTTTATTATCTAAATCTCCCATCCTCATCCTAAAAATTAAATATACACATTTTTATTTAATTATTAATTTTATCCACTTATTGTCAAATCCCCTCAAATCATGTCTAACCTCCAAAAGTATACATAGGATGGCCTTTGTACGTGTGACATGGTTCATGTTAGGGTAAGTGCAGACAGTACGGTAGGAACGTCAGAGTTGTTCACGTGGGCAGAACTAGATTCCCCGTAACATGGAAGACGTCTTCGATATTTGATTTATAAATTTAAAAGAAGTTAAAAAGCAGTAGAGTTATAGCTGATGTCTGCGGCTTTGGAAGCCAGAGCATTATTTGCAGTATGTGGGAATTTGGTATTTCAAGTGAGACAGCCCTTAGGGATTCACAGGCTTCTGACTGTATCATGGATTCTGAGATCTGCATTTGGACGTCTAGTTGCCTTTCCCAGGAGTTGAACTCAATGCCTCTCGACCAGGATGACTCTAAGAACATGCTTCTAGATGGGGCTCTTAAGGAAGCAGACATGATGAGAACTGTAAGCTGTGATGAGAAAAATGAAAAATCAGAGGCCCAACCACAGAAGAAAAAGCAGAAGAAACCCGGCAAGGAGAAGTCGGTTGTGGAGAAGAAGTACAGAGGAGTGAGGAGGCGGCCATGGGGAAAATATGGTGCAGAGATCAGGGATTCAAACAGGCAAGGCATGCGGATTTGGCTTGGAACATTTAACTCTGGAGAAGAAGCAGCCATGGCTTATGACCAAGCTGCCTTCGCTATCAGAGGCTCTCGGGCTATGCTCAACTTCCCTAATCATTTTGAGGGCAGATCACCCAAAGAAACCCAAAGCGCTGATGACCGTTCTGGAATATCGATGTCTAACACAAGTACCCAGTTGATCTCATCTTCTAGTGAAAACAGTTTCAGTGCTGACTCATCGTCATTGCGCAGACCTGCGGGCAGGAGATCATTCAAGAGACACAGGCCATGTTTCCATGAATCGGGCTGCCCAGATCAGAGCCAGAATGAGCATAGTGATGATATGAATGAGATGAAAAAACTGTACCAGAGTGGTGAGATTAAAGAGGCCGTGTTAGAATTGGAGGTTCTTAGTGTGGATTATTTGGAGGATCTGCTCGTAGCATCCATCTGAGAACAGTTTACCGGGATTCTATGACCTGTGAGCTGATTACTGATATTATTACCTGTCTTTTCTCAGGTCTTTCTTTCAGGAAAATATTTCCCTTTTTAGCTCTTACTATGTATCTGGAATGTTTCATTAGTCTTCCGTTTACTGTAAGGTTACTTGTACTTTTTGCCACCATTGGTATTGTATTGTCGATCCAGAATCAATTAATTAATCATTACTGCCAAATGGGCCCCCAATTCTGGATAGGCATTGACCACTAAATCTATGAAAATTAAGACATTTAGCATAACTTTATTCGCGCCTCTATTATTTAATGCATTACCAAATAGAGCAAGTGAATGCACTACCGTGTTATCGACATCAACTTCCTCGTTATAAGCGGAGACTAGTTGTTGACTGAATAAATTACTAGAGATCAATAATTGTGTGCATGGGAAGAAATTAAACGGTTTTTTAATGTTATTATTATATATAATATTGGGGATAGAACTTTATTACTGTTTTTAGGTTACCATGTGTGAATTTTTTTTATTTTTTTTATTTTTTATTTTTATTTTTTTTCATGTGTGAAGAAATAATGAGTCTCTAACTCTAAAATTTTAAGTAATTATTAAAGAAAATGTGTGCACTCGTAATGAATGATAAAATTTATTTTATAATAGAAAATTTGAATTTAAATGGAAATAGAATGTAGTGTATTCTTTATACTTAATTGAAAATAATAATATCTAATATATTTTTAATAAGATTGTTTGTGTATATGTTTTTGAAATAAAATAAAATAGACATGAAATTAATGATAAATGGTGTATGAGTTTGTATTTTTATGTTATTTTTTGTTTTCTATTTGGAATTTTAAATAAAAGACAAATGGTATTATTATCACATGAATATATGTTTATTTTGAAGATTTGATAGTTAAAATTATTTTGTTCAATAGGAAATGTATAATGTTTGATCAATAATATCTATTATAGACATTTATGTGATAGATGACACATGTAAGTTGATATTCTTTTGGAGAATATCAAATATAGTTTAAGAAAAAGAAAAATGAAGATTCATTCCTAAGAGCTTAAAGTGTATTTTCACCATCTTATACAAGAGATACTTGAGCTTTAGAGAATTATTTTATAATCAGTTGGACTATTAAGAAATTAAAATCCCTTGCAATATTTTTAAGGATACAAGAAAGTAAGTTTTTAAAATATTGTTAGTATCAATTACTTAGAAATTAATATAAGAATAATATAATTGAATATTGTTTCCAAATTAAAATATTTCAAATGTTTTATTAAATTTTATTCTTTCCACATATAGATTTCAAAGAAATAAAAGAAAAATATTTTGATATAATAATTTAAGATCTTTAACAAATACTATATGTATAACATTGTAATAGTAGCAACAATCCCAATTATTTCTAAATATTAATTTAATTGGAATAAAACTAGTACACATATTTTTTATTAATTAAGTATGATTTTTCAAAGGTTAGCAATTTTTTTATAAAGCTATCAATTGACTAATTTTTAAAAGAGTAAAATAACTTCATTATCATCTAATGTTGTTGGAATTTGACTAGTACTGAGATAAAATAACTCTTCCACTAATCAAATTTATTCTTTTGGAGCTATATTTGCATTCAACCTTTTAGTTAAAGATCCCTAGCAAGTTTTTTCAATTATTACTCCATCCATGGAATGACATCTACACCAATATTTTGAAGAGACAATCTATGGTAGACTTACCATAATTAGGATCACCAAAACAGTCAATAACACAATAATAAAATAATTATATTCTTGATGTAAGAATAATAAAGACCAAAATTAATGATATTTTCAATGTTCATTTATCAATTTCTAATAATTATAATATTTTGTAGAAATATAGATGTAATACCTATTGTATAGATAATATATAGTCTAAATATTGCAAGTTAAATCAACCTTATTATAATATAATATTGTTCTTTTTATATGATACATCTAGAGTTTAAATAATAACTATAGTACTATTCATACTTTTTTGAAATGCTATGATTTATCATAGAATATAGCTACATAGGATGAAGAAACAAATAGATTTGTAATCTCTAATATTTAATTCAATAATAAGCAAATCAAATAAATATAGCATAAATTAAAATACAAATATTATCAAATGATCTTCAAGGAGATCATATAAGACTTTAATGAATAAAATAATGTATGATTTACTATGATTCTTCAATAAAAGATAGTCATCCTACTAAACATGTATAGTAATAGGTGAGCTACCATCTTGACAACTCATAAAGAATATTTAGGAAACTAAAGTTTCATGTGGTCATGCCCTTACTTGTCATGCAACATACCATTGGTATAATTGGTCTAAACAATCTGATGTTGGTGAAAGATAATAAAAGAATATTTTAAGGCATTGAAATGGGTAAAAAAATTGGTTGCATTTCATATAATTTACCATGGTTGGTTGAGAAGTTTAAATATGTGGTTAGGCTTGATTCTATTATCAAAATTGAGCCTGTTGATTGGTTATACTTAACTAAGTGTCACGGATTTCAAAATATTGTAACTATCAAGTATTCTAATATAATATAATAAATATAGGCTTTAAGCCTTTTGCTTAAAAAAATCTTGATAAGTTATTAATTTATTTTATTTCTCATGTATGAAGGAATGCTTTATAATGTAAAAGTTGTTGGAATATAGTTGTCATTGATGTCAAAAAGGGAAAATATGGAAAAGGAGATATGAGTTGTGAGATTCCAAGTTTTCCTAACCTATGTCATGGGGTTCTCAGGTTTCGAAACCCTCTGACTTAGCAACTAAGTATTGAATTTGACTGGCCCCTCTGCCTAGCGCTTCAAAGTTATACATCTCCAGTAGATTGGAAAGAAAATTCAATGTCGGCAGGAGTCAAGTAGAGTCTCTTCAATGGCCCGATGATCATGTATGTCGACATGTCGTTGGTTTGCAAAAGTTCACAACCTCCACTAGAGGTTCTGAAGTTCATAGTTTTAATGACTTATCGATGGAGTGATAAGGAGTAAGGAGAACTTTATCAAAGTGACAGTGCATGATCAACGAGAGAATGGGAGATATCTCCTCGACAAATCAATATTCTTCTTGTCAACATGACAGTGCATTGTCGGTGAGAGAATGGGTTATGTCTCTTCGACATAGCGATGGTGGCACTATGGAGATTTATCGATCAAATAATATGGTGTTGGTAAGAGTTTCATCCATGTCTCTTCAACACAACAATAAGGAGTATGGAAGTGGTGTTGATGAGACTGTATGGTGTCGGTGAGACCTTTCCCAATGTCTCTCCAACATGGAAACGTGAAGGTTGTGCTCAAGTGGGACCCAGTCATAATGACATGGGTGACAGAGATGACGGAGCAGACACATGGTGTGACAAGGTTGGATGAACCATAATCCACATCCTTGTTGTGGATTACAATGCAGTGACATGGCGATGAGGTGGATAGGTGAAATCATCAAGGGTTTTCATTGGTGTGACTAAAGGTCATCAGCAGGATTTTGAAGGATGTCTCCTCGACAAACTAATGACTCTTTCATCGGTGAGACATTAGCATATCACTAGGACTTTGAAGAAAGTCTCTTCGATAAGGTGATGGGAGTATGATGCCGACTGTGAGACCTAGTAAGATGGACATGGCAATGAGACCTGGTATGGTGAGGATGATTTGCATCCATGTTATAGTAAAAAAATGAATAAAAGGATGACATGTGGTAGAAAGCAATTATGGACGGTGACTTGTAGTGTCACAATGGCATGGGGACCACTTGTCTACAACAATAAATGGCATTAGCTTGACAATGCCATATCAGTGAGAGTGGAGTTGATGTCTCTTCGATAGCTCAATGGTTATCTCATCGATGTGACTTTAGTGTATCAGTAGGACATTGAAGAATGTCTCCTTGACAATCCGATGTCTATTCCATTAGTGATACATTGATAGTTTAGAAGGACTTTGAAGCATGTCTCCTCAACACAGCAATATATGGAGATTACTAAGTGGGACCCAATAAGAAGGTGATGGTGTTGGTTGTTGATGTATGCTGACAAATGGTAACCAACGATTGCTCAAAGGAAATTCACACCCTCATTGTGAATTGTGTGGCATATGGGCCTGTGTTTCTTCTCATGTGCTTGAAGTTGATTCATAACAAACAGAAAGGTAAACTTCGATGAGACTTTAGCGAATGTCTCTTCGACAAAGCAATACATGATGTTAAGGGAATACTACAAGATTAACAATGGTGATTTTATTGACCACTTATCCAATGGTCAAGATTTAAAGGCACCACAGTGAACAAAGATTGTAGGATCAGAGCCCGAAAAAGGAAGATCGACGAACAAAATTAAAAAGCAAAGATCTACAATGGTCTGGATTGTGTGAATAGGGGTTATGACTACAAACTGACAAAAGAGATAGAATTAATTTTCTAACTGCCTCAGTGACCAAAATATAAAGATTTGATCTTGAAGATAGTGAAACAAATTGCAAAAGTGATTGATATCAAAATCAGATCAAAGGATCAGAAGAGAGCCTTAAATGCATAATCAAATTTTAGGGTTTAATAGAGAGAATGAAGGAAAATTATTTGCACTAGATTTAATGTTGAGCAGCTCAATGTAGGGAATAGTGATATCTAATAAACCTTATCAGATGTTTTTATGATGAGCTAGATAGTGGTGTGTGTGTGTGGCTCGAGGTACAGGTAACTTGTCAGTGAAGTTTGCAAGCTAAGGAAACCCTAGCAGAAGATTAGAGATCTGATCATCTGTGACAACCTTGAGGCATTCAATGTAGGTCGATGAGAAAAGATAATTGGGGAAATTGTCCAAGGGAAGTTGTAGCCATGTGTGATGCGTTGAATTTGAAAGTGAGGAGAGATGTGAAGTTTGCTAGTGCACATAGTGCTAAATAGAGAGAGATGTATAGCTGAGAATATGGTAGATAAGGAAGTGGAGAGTAGAGGAGAGTGTAGAATAGAAGCATGTGTTACTAAGAGTGCAGTTACAACAATAGAGTGTAAGTTGCATTAAGTGCAACATTGTATTGCATGTATTGATGCATCTTAGGTTTACGTCTAGAACCACTTATATGCACATTTGAACTTGTAATTCTATAAGAGGTTGTAGCCTCCTTTGCACTGAGTTTTATTTTAGATAAGGGTGCAGTAGCATCCTTGAAGTTGTAGCTTCTAAATTAGGGAGTTGAAGCTTCCTCAGGTTGCAAACCTAAACTTTGTAATAGAGATTTCATTTGTGATGTTATGAGTTGTTGTTTCATGTGCATGTGATTGTTATATAGTGGTTTATATTTTTATCTACACATCTGAGTTGTAAGGTTGAATTTTCAAATAGGTTTTCAAGTCTAAAGGTTTTTATCTCTACTGATTCACCCCCCTCTTAGTAGATCATTGTGCTTTAACAATTGGTATCAAAGCCCTAGGTTCCCTAGGAGAAGCTTAACTAGCTCGGGTAGATCTTGGATAAGTGAACACAATGGCATTTCAGGAAGGTTTGATGGAACAAACTATGCTATGTGGAGCTCATTAATGGAAGGATACTTAGTTTCTCTTAGAATTGAAGTTTGGGCATCTGTTGAGACCCAATATACTATTTGTGCCACTATTCCTATTGATCCTACAAGAAAGAAGATTCATGAGGACAATAAGAAAGCTTGATTTATTATTATGAACAACTTGTTTGATTTTGTGCATAACAAAGTTATGCATTATAAAAATGTTGATGATGAATGGGAAAAATTGAAGAAGATCTATGAAGGTGATACCAAATGGAAGTTGGAAAAGTTACAAGTGCTGAGAGAAAAATTTGAAGGCTTGAAGATGGCTGAAGAAGAGAAGATTGCAGACTATCTTTAAAGAGTTGATGATGTGGTAAATACCATTAAAGGATATGGTGTTGATCTAAAAGAAGATGTTTTGTTGAAATTTCTTGATTCTATGACAACTGAATATGATGCCAAGATTTATGCTATCAAAGAAGGAAGAGAAATTGATAAACTTACTCTTGATGAGGTGCATGGCATAATCACTGCATATGCGATGAGAATGCAAAGTGTTGAATCATCTAGGAGAGAAGCTACATTTAAGTTTTTCAAGAAAAAAGATGAAGCTGATAAGAAAGACAAAGCTACTTTCATTACATTTGATTATAAAGAAACTAATGAGAAAGAAGCAAACTTCATAAGAAGGCTAAGGAGAGGATCCATAAAATATAAAGGTAAGCTCCCTCTCAAATGTTTCAATTGTGGTAGAATAGGTCATTTTGATTCAATGTGTCCATATGATAGTGAGGATAGTTTCAAGTAAGAAGAAGATAGAAGAAGAAGAAAACAATGTATCCAAAAAGGAAGAATTTTGGAAAGAAGAAGAAAAGTATGTATATCAATGAAGAAATTGAAGCATCTGATGCTAGTGATAGTTTAGAAGAGGATCAAGACTGTGCCCTTTTAATGAGAGAAAATAAGAGAGAATTTCTATTTATGGCTAAAAAACCTAAGGCTCAGACAGGTGCACAAGTTGAGGACTTACATGAAGAAGAAGAGGAAGTGGTTGTTGATCTTGAGGGAGAATTAATTAATGCTCTTGACCTTGATGAGTTAAGAGATAAATATGATGATCTTAAGAAGGAAAACAAGAAATTGAAAAAGAATGCTCAAAAGGAGAATGATAAGCTAACTCAAGAACTTGAGGAATCAAATAAGTTCATGGTAAATCTAAAACTATAGGTAGAAGAGCTCAAAAAAGTAGAAGATATTATGAAGTCTAAACTACAATCTAAGATGGATGGGTGCATGAAACTTGAAGCATAAATAGTTGCTTTAAGAAAATAATTGGAGAAGTCCAATGAGCAGATCAATAAGGGTCTAAGATTAAAAAGTGGTACTAACATTCTTGATGAATTTTTGAGTACATAGAAGCCATCCAACAAGGAGAAATCAGGTCTCCGACTTGAAAAAGGAAAAAGATCATTTGTTGATGCTTCTGCAAAGATCTATGAAAGATCTAGAGTAGGATAAAAATATACCCCAAGTGATGGAAAATATGACAAAGAGGAGGCCTCTAAAGATGAACAAAAATTTGATAAAGAAAAGAAATCGGTTGTAATCAAGGAGGATAACCAGATAGTTCCTGATCATCAAAAGAAGTAAAATACTAAGAGAATAGACAATGATGGTTTCACAAGAGTACACTATCCAAGGAGACGTAGACAAAGAAGATCTTCTTATCTAGAAGAAGGAAACTCCATGACTAGGTACTCATCATACTTTAATGGGTATTGTTATACTTGTAACAATTTTGGTCATAGGGCTAGAGAGTGTAAAGCCATTCCAAGGAGAAATACAAATTTCATAAGCAAAAATCCATTTGCTCCTTTAGCTGATATGAATGTAGTTTGTTTCAATTGCAATAATTTTGATCATATAGCTAGAAATTGTAGAGAAAAATTTGTAAGACTAAATGCTCATTCTAAGAAGAAGAAAAACATACCTCCCAAAGATGAAAAGAAAACTGAGGTCCTTGAGAAAAATGAAGAAAAAGTTGAAATAAACCTAAGAAGGTATGGAAGGAGAAAAATAAAAATTCTACTCAGTCTATGGTTTACCAAACAACACTGGATGTAGAGGAACAAGATCTATGGATAATTGATAGTGGCTACTCCAAGCACATGATTGGAGATAAAAAGAAATTCATTAAACTAGAAATGAGAAAAGGAGGTTCATTAAGCTTAGGTGATAATACTACTGTTAAAATTTGTGGTAAACAAATTCTAAGCATAGATGGGAAGAACAAAACTAAAGATGTGCTTTATGTTGAAGGTCTAAAACATAATCTTCTTAGTGTCAGCCAGATGTTTGATAATGGATACAAAGTTGTATTTGATTCTAAATGGTGCAAGATAAGAATGAATGGTAAACCTATTATCACCTGAAATTGCACCCTTGTTGAACCTGATGTTCAACGCCTCAGTGTAACATGGGAAGACCTTCGAAGCTGTGGGTCACTTATAGATAGAGGTCAACATCTGGAGAAGGCCGGCTTCCTTTGGTGTCACCTAAACTAATGATTTTGTAAAGGGAAAAAGGAAGAAGGAATGCATAAAATAAAGATTTAAATCTAAGGTGATACACTGAAATGATGAGGAATTCTGAAAAGAAAACAGGACGAACATACACTGGGAAACCTAACTGTAAATGTTTTATGTGCTCAACACAACTTCTTCTAGACTTATGCATCAATCTTAACAGGTTCGATCTACATACACATCTCAGGAAGGAAAGATTAATTTCATAGCTCTAAGATATAAGTGCAGAATTTATAAAAAACACAGTTAAAGACTTGCATAATCAAAAGAAAGATACAGAAATGAGAATAGTACAAACATGAACACTAGCTTCCAAGTTAAACTCTGTGTTGTATTCAGGATTCCAATTGAGTTACAGAAACATACATTAATTGAGAAAAGGATTGATGAAAAAAATCACTAACTCCCTTGAATGCATAATTTGAACTAATTACAAAAAGGAAAAAAAGCCTTATATACAGACTATGTCAGCCCCCCTAGGCTTACAAAAATATCGAGGCTTAGAAAGATCAATCCTCAGATCTTTTGATTGAAATTAATGCTACACCCTGCATGTCCTATTTTTCATGTCGGTGTCAAGAATCGCCCTTGGAGAAGCCCTTAGATCTTTAGCAGCAACCACCGCATTCATTTTTGATCCTCATGTCGATCTTTGAATCTCTTCGTAGTCGAGTTGCTTTGAATGGTTCTGAGCTCCGAACAGATACTCGTTACCTATCATTCCGTTGATCTTCTTCATCTGGTTGAGCTGCCACAGCTTGCTTTTGGCCTTCTCTGATTGGTTGGGCTCACTACACGCAAACTCCCAGGTGGTCAAAACTCGTTCAGTCAAAATTGCATCTCGGCGAGACACTGGAGGTGTCTCGCCGATATGATTATGGCCCTCTGAAGCTATCGGCATGACTCAAACTGTCACTGAGATGTCATGATGAACTCCCCCTGTCTCCCTCGAGCTCTCCTCATTTCGCTGAGACTCCCACCGGTTGAGAAGATATCATACCAAAGGCACTTTGCTTGGCGAGGCCCTATTTCATCTATCGGCAAGAGACCATTAGTGCCTCTCTGAATGCTTTTTACCTTACCCGAGCTTCAGCTTCCTTTCGCCAAGAGATCACCAAGTTGGGAAGACCTTTCTCTGACTTGGAATGCTATAACGAAGGTCTTCATATTGGTGAGACTTTAAAAGGTCGCTGAGACCATACCCGAGCACTTTGTCCTTCTGCGGGCTCCTCTTCCTTTCGGGGAGACATCCACAGATCGGTGTGACATCCTAGCAAAGTCCCTTAGTCATACCGAGGGGTTCCTTTGTGTCGGCGGGACTCCATCTTTTCGGGAAGACATCTTGCTAAAGAGGAATCATTATGCATTATGCTGAAACTCCCTGGTGAAACACTATCGGCGTAACCCTTGTCGGTCGCCGAGACATCACTGTGAAAGTCTTAGCGAGGCCTCTCTTTTGTCTTCGGTGGTTTCTTCATCCTTCGGCAAGACGTATGTTGAAGGCAATATCCTTGCCGAAACCTGTGCTTGTTGCTGAGACATTCCATTCTCGCTAAGACCTCTTAGCAAGTTCCTTCACTTACCCCGAAGTGTCTGGTCGGTGTGACTTTAGTTGGTCGCCAGGACCTTTTGGCGAACGCTTCTCCTCATGGCGATCTCCCTTTGTTTTATCTTTCGGTGGGTTCCCTTTCCTATTGGGGAGAATACTTTACTTTGGCAAGACCTCTTATCGAATTCCTTTTCTCAACGAACCCCTTTTGTTGTCGACGAGATATCACTGGTCACCAAGACTCATGCCAAACTCTTCGTTATGCCCAAGCACAAGCAGTTGGTGTGACTTTCTCACATCGCTGAGAGCTCTCACCAGCAGTGCTTCACTCGGCAAGAGTTTCCCCGATGACTTGCCACCATATGCTATTGGCGAGATATTGAACCTTCACTGGGACTTCTCACTGAGCGTTGGAGGTCACCCCGAAGCCCGTGGTCGCCATGAGTCTTGCCGAATGATGATTGAATGGCCTATCGGCCAAAGAAATTCACACGGTAAGAGGACATACCAAACCCCTCTTGTTGTAGTGATAGGCTCTGCAGCTCGTTCGGCATGACAAAGGCTAGGTCTCAGCGACCTACTCAAGATGGAATGAATCAAAATATCCAGTTGACCAGACAGTAGGAGGGTCTTTCCGACTTTCTCCTTAAAGGAAAATTATGTCAAATTGATTAAGGCGTGCTTTTCAACTGAGCTCCCTTGTGAAATGTCATCAGATGCCTGACTTTTCCCCCTGTGCAAATGCTCCATTTGGCCTTCTCAAACCTCTGTCACATGATTATCCTACCTGATTGAGCCCATGGGTGAAAATTGGGTAACATTTCTGGTGACATTTGTTGGATGTTTACCTGCTAAAGATGAAACCAGTAGCCTAGGCCTATCCATTGGGCATGGAGTCATTAGGAAAACTCAGAAAAGAAAAACAAAATAGTATGTACATGGTGACAACTTGCTTGAGACCCTTAGAACACAATAGGTTACCAAAGTGACAAAATAGGAGAAATTGAAGAGAAGTTATTTACTGTGTTGAATTGGCACTTAGGGAAAACATAAAACCTAACCTAATATGTACAATGGAGAACTTATCAAACCTCAAAACAATGCTTGAGGTGTATCCCATTGACTGGGATAGGAAGCACTTCACCCTCAGTTGTGGCCAGTTGGTAAGTGTTGTGTTCCTTGTGGTACTTGACAATAAATGGACCTGTCCATATGTTATCAAACTTGGTGTGATGGCTTGGCTTGCTTTTTAGAACATCCCATTTCAGCACAAGATCTCCTACCATGAAATCTCTTGGTCTAGTTTTCTTATCAAATGTTATCTTAGTTAGGATTTGTTGACGTTCCATGTTCTTCATAGCCTTATTCCTGGCTTCTTCTAACTCCATTAGCCGAGTATATCTTAAGGCAAGTGGGTCAGACTATACAAATAGGACCAACTGACTGGCAATTTCTAAGGCGGGCAGCTCAATAGAGATAGGTAATTTCGCTTCTTTATCGTACAACAACATGTAAGGCAAGTTCCCAATCACCCTTTTAGGGGTGATTCTGTCTACCCAAAGAGCAATTTTTAGCTTAGCATGCCAATCCCTCTGATTGCTTTGTAGCGTCCTTTTGATAATGTTAATCAAATTTTTGTTAGTGGATTTTGCAAGTTCGTTGCCCTGAGGATAATAATTGAAGCTTGTGTTCAAATAAATGCCCTTCTTCAATTCCCAATCAACAACCTTCAAACCCACAAATGCCAGGGCATTGTCAGAAACTATAGAATCTGGGACTCCAAATCTGCAAACCATGTCTTCATAAAAATTCAGCACTGCTGCTTCATTGGCTTCCTTTAGAGGCAAAGATTATGTCCATTGTGTAAAGTAATCTGTTGCTATGATAATCCACTGATGGCCTGCACTTGAGGGTGGGTTAATTTCCCCTATGAAGTCAATTCCCCACTTCATAAATGGCTGCTCTATCTGAATTGGTTGCAATGGCAAAGCAGCAAGCTTTTCCTTGCCCAAAAATAAGGCACATTTGGAACATTTCCTGACATACGTGTGTGCGTCTCTGAACAAGTTAGGCCAATAATAGCATGCTCTTAAAATATTATAGGCTATTGTCCTTGCAGTATAGTGACCTCCAGAGGGTCCATCATGGAACTCATGTAGTATTTTATCCACTTGATCATTATCAATGCACCTGAGTAGCACTCCACTGTAATCCTTCCTATACAACAATCATCAATCAAGACAAAGGGAATAGACTGAAGTTGGTAGTGCCTCCTCTTTGTTCTATTTAGATTGGGTGGAAATTCCCTAGTTCTCAAGAAATGTGACATTTCCTGCAACCAACCAGGAGCTTCATCATCTGCGGTCCCAATATTGACCAAAACTGAGTCTCATTGATCCTCTACTGTTGGGAAATCTTCATTAGCCAGTTGCTAGCATAAACCCTTACCCCTTACTAGTTTAGAGACCTAGATATCCACATCATACTCCATAACTCTCGTGATCCATCCAACCTGTTTTTCACTTAAATCTTTGTTGAGTAAGAATTCTTTTACGCTGGAATGTGCCACTAGAAGATAAATTTTGTTGTGAGACAATAGATGTCTAAATTTCTTCAAACTTTTCACAACAACCAGCACATGTTTCTCTACAAAGGTATACTTCTGCTCATATTCTTCCATACTTTTACTGAAAAAGGCAATGGGCTGCTCCAACCCTTCTACACCCTTTTGCACCAAGACTGCAGAGATTACATCAAAATACCAAAAACATACAAGGTAAAATCCTTACTGAAATTTGGGTTGACTAATGTTGGGGCTGAAGTAACACCTCCTTGATCTTTTGAAAATTGTCCCTTGCTTCTCGGGTCCACCTGAACTCTGCACTCTTCTCTAACATAGTTGTAAGGGGTTTTAGTAAGGCTGCTATATTAGGAAGAAATCTTCTGACAAAATTAATATGACCAATGAAACTCTGAAGTCCTTTCTTATGCGGAGGTAAAGGTAGCTCTAAGATTGTTACCACTCTTTTAGGATCCACTGTGATCCCTTTCTTAGATACTACATGCTCGAGAAGATTTCCTTCATGGATAGAGAAAACACATTTCTTGGGGTTTAATAATATACCAAACTCCCAACAACATTCAAAAATTTTCCTCAAATGGTCAATGTGATCAGCTGCCTTCTTGGAATAGACAATGATATCATCAAGATATACTAAAACAAACTTATACATCAAGTTGCTAAAGGCCATGTCCATAGCCTTTTGGAAGGTTTCTCCAGTGTTAGACAAACCAAATGGAATTTTCCTATAGGCCATTGTACCCCACTTGGTAGTGAAGCTAGTTTTAAATTGATCTTCTTCCTTTACCAAAATCTGGTTATAACTAAAATGCCCATCTAGTAAAGAAAAACGTTCAGAAGCTGACACACATTGAAGGATCTGCTCCATAGACGGAAGAGGGTGCCTATCCTTCAACGAAGATTTGTTCAAATCTCTGAAGTTTACACATAATCTAAGCTCTTTGTCCTTCTTCTTGATAGGAACTAGATTTGCAACCCAGCTAGTATGCTTAATGGGAAAGATAATCCCACTCTCTATAAGTCTAAAGACCTCTTTCTGCATTGGTGGCTCTAGTTTGGGATTAACTGGCCTCTATTTTTTCCTTATGGGCTTGGCCGTAGGCTCCAATTCTATTGTATGTCGTGCAAGATGTGGATCAAATCCCTTCAAATCTCTATATTCCCAAGCGAATATGTCAATGAATTCTTGGAATAATTGTAGAAAAGACCGCTTTTCAATGGCAGTGTTTATTTTCCCTATCCCGAGGCTTCTCTTGGGTGCAATTTCTAAGTCCTCATAATGATCTTGCTAAACCAGTAAATTGGCCTTGTTACTTTTAACCTGATCATCAGAGTTAAAAATACTTTCTAAGGTAACCAGACCTTTAGGCAACTTGTTGTTCTTTAATTGCAGTACCTGGTCTCCATACTGCTGTTTTATTTTCTCCTAGTTTGATACTTCAAACATGTCTTCTTCAAGTAGAAACTGCATAATCTGCTCATCGCTCTCAAAGACCTACCAGTTAACATTGTTATCGGGCACGGAAGGCCTGATAATAACCTTGATATGCTACTGATCAGACTCCTTGTTTACGCTATTTGAAATATCAAACTGAGCTCCCATAGCCGCTAATCTATCAGCATGTTGATTCTGATTTCTTAGGATTGAAATGATATTGAAGGCCTCAAAATCCTCAATGAGGTCCCTGGTGCAGGGGCACCTAAAAACATGTAATTGCAAAGTGCATTCTATGAGGGTTAGTCTAGGAGTTAGTGATAGTATGAGTAATTTTTATGTTAAATAAGGTCTTTGAGACTATTACTAATGTAATTAGGGGTCTTTTATTTTATTTAGTTCAAAAAATGCAAAAGGTTGCATAAAAATGTACTAATTGTCAACAAATTGCTAAAAGTGCAAAACTAGGCAATTAGGGGTCTAATTGGTAAAAAGTTGGTTTCCAATGTCCAACTAATTAAAATTCCAGTTGGAGGATTTTTTTAAGGGTGGTTAGATGTTAAATAAGCCTCTTATGGTCGAGGTATGGTTGTTGAATCATTTTTTTTGAAGTTATAATGAAAAAAAGGCTACTTTCTGGAAATTTCTGTGTGTAAATTTTCTGCTAAAACGTGTGGTACGACATTTGTACGACCTGTACGGGCTCAAACCTAGTATGGTTGGAAAGAGGAGAGAGTCAGCTTTCATTTGAAAGTGGTTTAGTGAATTTTCATTAAGTTTAGAGGGTTTTATTGATGTTTTACTGAAACTGCCTTGTTTTGGTGTAAATTGGTGATTTGAGAGTATTAAAATGAGCTTTTAGGGCATTCCACCTACTGTAGCAATTGTAACTCGGTGGAATGGCCCCATTTGTTGTAAAATAGGTTTCCAAATTATTTTCAAGTTAGAGGAAGTGTGTTTGTGGGTTTTGGGTGTTGCCCTAGGTTGAATTTGGATGATTTTCCTTGTGAAAGTGAGGATCTGAATGATGGTTTATGAGTTTTCTGGAAGAAATAACTTATGTGATGAAGTTTAAATCTTTTTCAGGCATAATTATGCATGTTTGAACAGGTGGCAAGGTCTGGAAAGGTCTGGAGGTATGATTTACAATAAACCCTCCTTTTGAAGGCCTAGAATCAAGGGTTTTAGGCTGTGCTATGTTGGAAGAGTGATTTCTGGAAACTATTGGTGGATTTAGTAGTTTTTGGGAATTTTAATTGCTGCCCCAAGGTTTCATAAATTTTTATGGAGTTTGAAGGGTACTTTCTTTGTAAAAGTGGGCTAATCCACTAGCCGTTTCCATGGCAGGAGTATTGGATCTTTGAGTTTGTCCAAAAGAGTTGATATTGGTTTTCCTGTATGTTTTATAACTTTCAAAAGGGTATCTTAATCATCCTTGATTTTGTTAGGTGTTTTGGAAAATGTTGGTGAAAATGCCTAAACTTGGTTTGCACTAAAACTGGGGTTTAGGAGTGAAATTGGGAAATTGTGCTTCTGATGATTGTAGAACTTGGAAGGCTGGTTGAATTACTTTATGTGGTTATTTTAATCTTTCTGGATACTTCTTGAAGGCAGGTTTCCAAGTTGATTAAGGTTGAGCCTCTAGACTCTGCATCAGAGTGGTATCAGAGCAAGGAAGTAGATCACTTGAAGGTTGCAGGAGAAGCATTGGAAGATACAAAGCACTATGGACTTCAGAAGGTTGGATGAGAAAGAAGGAAAAATGAGGCATGCTACTTTCCAGACTAGGTGCAAGTGCAAAGGTAAGATATGCAAGGTTATGGTTGATTCAAGTAGTTTGGATAATTTGGTTGCTCTTGAAATGGTTGAAATTTTGAACTTAGAAAGGTTCCCACATGATTCACCTTATTATGTTTCATTGATGAATGATGAGAATACATTTTTGGTTAAAGAGCAATCATGGGTTGAATTTGAAATAGGTGGATATAAAGACAAAATATTATGTGATATTGTACCATTGCACTCTTGTCATCTAATGTTTGGAAAACCATGGTGTTGGAAAAGATTTGCTGTGTACTATGGCAGGGAAAATAATTACCAGATTAAAAAGGATGGGAGGATTTATGTTTTAACTTCATTGGTGGAAGATGGCCAAGACAAGAGAACAAGGGTGATACTGTAGGAAAGACACAAGTTCTTAGGATATAAAACAGACAAAGACAAGAATGAGGAAATAAGGCATAGCATAGTTGCAATGGAGAAGGAAAAACACCATGAAGTAGCATTGGGAAGGACAGTGCAGAATGAAGACCTAAGAGAGACAAGGGCAGTGAAGGTCAAACATGAAATGACCTTAAAAGAGCAAGGTAAGCTTGAGGGTTATGTTGAAGATAGAGGACAGAAAGAAGTTTGTTCATTGCAGGTTAATGGTGTTCTAGGGCAGACACCTATGAAAAACACAGTGGTACAAGAAGCTGAGATAGAGTATTGTGAGCAGGAGACACTTGGGGCAGAGATCTCTCAAAGAGAAGAGAATAAGAATGAAAGTATTGAAATATTCAAGAGTGAAGAGGAATTGAGGATGCAAGGTAGGCTTGAGAGTTGTGTGGAAGGCAAAGAGCAGGTAAAAGTTTGTTCATTAAAGTTTGAAAATGATGTAGGGCAGACATCCATGAAAGATATAGGGATAGGTGAGATTGAGGCTGAGTTTTGTGATAATAAAGTTATTGGGATAGAGAGCTTAGAGAGGGAAAGAGATGTGAGTGCAAGTGATTTGCAGGGATGGCAAAGCAAAGGCATTGAGGACAGTATATGCTATCCATTGAGTGGACAAGAGCACAAGGTGCAGTAGATATGGGTAAGAGGAAAAGGTGAAAATGCTGATGACAGTGAAGGCTTGAAGACTAAGAATGTTAAAGGGGAAAGAAGAGATGCAGATGAGACAAGTGGGGAAAGTGGAGAAAGCCATGAAAGGGTTGAAAATTATGACAAGATCATGATTGGGGCAGTGGAGTGTCCCTTGACAGTAAGAGTAAGTGATGAAAAGACAAGGATTGTAAACACAGTGGGCTGTGTGACAGAGGTTTTGGAAACTGAGAAAGAGAAGAATGAGGAAGTGACTAAAAAGAAAAGTAATGAGAGGAATGAAAGAAGTCTTGGAAGGCTTGAAGATGATGAGCAGGTTGTAGAAGTTAGGAAAAAGACAGTCAGCTATGAAGATTGGCAGAAAACAGTGAAGGAGACTATGGAAGAGTTTGGAGAGTTTAGAAGAGTTGAGCAGAGGTTGGTCACCATGAGAGGTGAAGGATATTTGGCAAAGGTTTTGCAGAGAATTGCAATAAGGACAGAGGCTAAGATTGAGAGGTTGAAGGTGATAGGCCAAGGAATGGCTAAGAGAAGACAGTGTGTGTGGACTCCAATTGAGTTGGAGAAGAGAGGAAAATCTGAGATTGGGACAGTGAGTTGTCCTTGGTTGCTGAGTTTAGCAATTAAGATATTGTGTGCTATTGAGATAAAGGATCCAAGCATGATTCATTTGAATGCAGGTGTGAAGTGGAAGAGTAAGAGGCTAAGAGTGAAGGGAATCATTGGTTATCTCCCTGATTTGTTCATTTCTCTGACAGAGGACAGACCAAGGGTTAAAATGAAAGTGGAAGGACACAGTGAAGGTTATGTTGCAGAGAGTGAAGTTGAAGGGCAAGGCTATATGTCTAATTGGCTCATGGAAGAGCATGTGACAGGGACACTAATGCATGGTTGTTTCAGTTTGTGTACTAAATTTTTGTTTGCAGGTATCAATGAAGACAAAATGCAGCAAGAAGATCCCATTGAGCAGGATCAAATATGGCAAGGTAAAGTCAAGGAAAAACATGAAGGGTACAAAGTGCCTTGGAGGAAGATTTCCATGCAAGTGACTTGGAGCAGGTTTGAAGGGATTGTCCAGAAGGTTGGAGTAGTCCTATGGAGTGATTTATGGGGCATAAATTTTTTCTACCCAGGGAGTATGGTGCAGGGGCACCTAAAAACATGTAATTGCAAAGTGCATTCTATGAGGGTTAGTCTAGGAGTTAGTGATAGTATGAGTAATTTTTATGTTAAATAAGGTCTTTGAGACTATTACTGATGTAATTAGGGGTCTTTGATTTTATTTAGTTCAAAAAATGCAAAAGGTTGCATAAAAATGTACTAATTGTCAACAAATTGCTAAAAGTGCAAAACTAGGCAATTAGGGGTCTAATTGGTAAAAAGTTGGTTTCCAATGTCCAACTAATTAAAATTCAACTTAAATAAAGGTGGTTATATGTTAAATAAGCCTCTCATGGTTGAGGTATGGTTGTTGAATCATTTTTTTTGAAGTTATAATGAAAAAAATGCAACTTTTTGGAAATTTATGTGTGTAAATTTGCTGCTAAAACGTGTGGTACGACATTTGTATTACCTGTACGGGATCAAACATAGTATGGTTGGAAAGAGGAGAGAGTCAGCTTTCATTTGAAAGTGGTTTGGTGGATTTTCATTAAGTTTAGAGGGTTTTATTGACGTTTTACTGAAACTGCCTTGTTTTGGTGTAAATTGGTGATTTGAGAGTATTAAAATGAGTTTTTAGGGCATTCCACCTACTGTAGCAATTGTAACTCAGTGGAATGGCCCCATTTGTTGTAAAATAGGTTTCCAAATTATTTGCAAGTCAGAGGAAGTGTGTTTGTGGGTTTTGGGTGTTGCCCTAGGTTGAATTTGGATGATTTTCCTTGTGAAAGTGAGGAACTGAATGATGGTTTATGAGTTTTCTGGAAGAAATAACTTATGTGATGAAGTTTAAAACTTTTTCAAGCATAATTATGCATGTTTGAATAGGTGGTAAGGTCTGGAAAGGTCTGGAGGTATGATTTACAATAAACCCTCCTTTTGAAGGCCTAGAATCAAGGGTTTTAGGCTGTGCTATGTTGGAAGAGTGATTTCTGGAAACTATTGGTGGATTTAGTAGTTTTTGGGAATTTTAATTGCTGCCCCAAGGTTTCATAAATTTTGATGGAGTTTAAAGGGTACTTTCTTTGTAAAAGTGGGCTAATCCACTAGCTGTTTCCATGGCAGGAGTATTGGATCTTTGAGTTTGTCCAAAAGAGTTGATATTGGTTTTCCTGTATGTTTTATAACTTTCAAAAGGGTATCTTAATCATCCTTGATTTTGTTAGTTGTTTTGGAAAATTTTGGTGAAAATGCCTAAACTTGGTTTGCACTAAAACTGGGGTTTAGGAGTGAAATTGGGAAATTGTGCTTCTGATGATTGTAGAACTTGGAAGGCTGGTTGAATTACTTTATGTGGTCATTTTAATCTTTCTGGATACTTCTTGAAGGCTGGTTTCCAAGTTGATTAAGGTTGAGCCTCTAGACTCTGCATCAGTCCCAAACCCTGTGCTTATACAATTTAAGAACATTATTTTTAACAGTGTTCAGACCTCTAGAACGTTATTTACTACCAATTCATTGTCCCCATACACCTTCAGACACTTAATTCCACATTTCCTTGCCCATTCCAGCCCTTGAATGAGACCTTCATATTTTGTTGTGTTATTAGTGCATGAAAATGCAAACCTAAAGGCTGCATGATATCTTTCAACTATTGGGGAAACTAATAATGCACCCCCACCAGCGCCATGCCTACTCCTTGAGCCATCAAAAAAAAATTTCCAAACTTAATCTTGTTGATCACAAAAATTCCCCAACTCCTTAACCAGGTTAGGCATCACTATATCAGCTTCTTGAAGCATGTAGTTTCCCATACCAGCATCTGACACCAAGTCACTCTTAGCACTAGAAGTCTGGCCTGTTGCCCACTCATCTAGAAGTATATCAGGAATGTCATCGATAGCAATGCGGGGATCAAAGACAACATCATGCTCATCTTGCTCAAAAATTACACAATTGGCATTCATTGCACTGGGCACATAAGGTTCTATATTGTCTTTCGCAAGTAGCTTAGACTTAATGGTTACTCTAGTTCCATATCTAGTACGGAATAACATGTGAGACCAGTCAGATGAAAGGTATCCCCCTATTTTAGCCGTAAACTCCCTTGACAAACATAACCCATAATATGGAGGCACGTCTGCCACATAAATGTCTAGGAAAATTGAAAAATTAGGGCAGGCAATTAAGCTAGTATCTTTGATAAGACCTACTATTTTAACAGATGAGCCATCCAGCTGGACTATTCATTTTTCTAAGGGTTCATACTTTAAACCTAACTGATTAGCTACTTGCTTGGGCATAATAGAGCAGGTAGTGCCACTATCTACCATACAATTATGCACTAATTTTTTTCCAATAATCAATGAAACATAGAACGAAGGAGGTCTCGCGTTCTTACCTTGAGTTGTGGAATCCCTTTTGCTACTGGGATTGACAACTTTCTCTTGATCATCATTAACCATCACAACTCTTTGGGAATCAGTAGCAACTTGTTCAGGATTTACATCCTCAACCAATGCTCTTCTAAGTAGATCAGCCTGTCCTGGAATGCTTAAGGAGTCCCACATGGTCATATTCATGCTCATCCTCTTCATACTATCCACGATGTTATAAGGCACAACTAAAGTTACCTTCTGAAGTCCTTTGGCACCAGCTAGTTCTTTAGTCTTATGAGGCTGCTCCTTAACTGGTAAGTTAG
The DNA here is from genome assembly GCA_007258455.2 of Sequoia sempervirens. Lineage (NCBI taxonomy): Eukaryota > Viridiplantae > Streptophyta > Pinopsida > Cupressales > Cupressaceae > Sequoia > Sequoia sempervirens. The sequence continues at coordinate 571,418,728 of VDFB02271358.1, forward strand.
CAGCTCCTTTTGGTATATTTAGAACGGGTGTGGGTGATACTCCTACAGTTGCAGGCTCCTCACTTCTATCAGTTGAGTGCTCCACCTCTAGAGCTCTTTTATTAGCTTGTGTACTGGTTGCAATTGGTGAATCATCATTCACACCACAAAACTCTTCATACTGCCAATTTAAAAATGCAGTCTCATTGAAATGCATATCCGATTGTTGTTCAGGTATATCAACAGGTGCATATGACTGTGGAATGACAACATTCCAAGCCATAGATACTTGATTAACTGCCCCATTTGAGCATGAGGATGGGTTATGTGCTTGATTGCATGAATGACACCCTTCACTTTCTGCTACAAAGTTATTCTGGGCTAGAACCATATCCTTCACTGGACTTGCAGCATTGAGAGGAGCTGGGTTATAAGATTGGACTGGTCTTTGATTGACATTTTGTCTCTGATAACCACCTTGATAGGGTTGCCTATTTTGATGGTACTGGTATCCCTGATTTTGATAAGACTGATTTGTATTCTGGCCTTGCGGTTGGTTCTACTGTTGGAAATTCAGCCTTGCCCCTTGGTACTATTTCTTCATGCTGGTCAACTCATTTCCTATGGTTTGTAAAATGCTTTCTATCTTGTGTTGAATAGAGTTAACCTCTTGTAATTCATTTGATGGTCCTGAAGCTGAGACTCCCTGGCTCTCAGCAATGGGTAAGGCTAGAAGAACGTGTAAAGGGGCTAAAGATGGCATTTGTAATGGCATATTTGATTGAATTTTAGGAAAATAGGGCATAGGTGGCCTAGGTGCTAACTTGCCTACTTGAATAAGATTATTCTCTGCCTTAATAGCTATGTTATAAGACAGAGGTAAAGAAATACCCCCCATGGACTGTATCATGACTGAAATATCGCTATTTAAACTTTTCAAATAGTATAAAAATGCATGATCAATAGAATGCCTTACCATAGCAGGTATTTTGTTCCAAGTCTTTTGAAAACGGGTATTGAAGTCTGCCATTTGTTCTTGTAGGGCTCTTTTGATGGTTGTTAGTTGCTCTACCAAAGACGGGTGATCAGATTTTACCTCAAAAAATTTGGTAAATTCATCACCAAGCTCATCCCACATCCTTATAGAACCCATTGGCAAGCTCCTAAACCATTCCAACGCCTTCTTCTTGAAAGATGCAGCCAACAATCTCACAACTACATTTTCCTGTGTCACATGATGCACATTGCACAATGCTGCCACATCTCTGATATGCTCAAAAGGTGTTACTTGTCCTTCTCCAGTAAACTCTGATAGCCTTATAACACTTCTAATGGAATATCATCATGTTGCGCTAGATTTAGGGGACTACCCTATTTGAACGGTACGAAAGCAAAGGCCCTTGGGGCTGCCATTGAGCTAGAATACGTTGGTATGCTCGCTGAAGTAGGACTTGAACCGACTAGTACTAAACTTGAACTTGGATGAGAAGTATTTTTTGTAGCCAAAAGGCTATTTATTACACAATTGAAACCCCCAAATGATGAGGGAGAAGGTTTTGTTGTAAGAGCAGGAGATGCTGAACGCCCAGCTAGGGAATCTCTTCTTCCTCTTCTTTCATATGCAAACAATGTCTTGTCACTAACACCAGGTGGTGTTGAATGAACTCTAAGAGAAGGAACAGTCCTTCTAAGAGTCCCCCCTCTTCTTCTTGGAGGATATAAATGTAGAAATTCTACAACTTTCGAACTTCTAGTTTCTATCTTTCTCATATAAATAAGCACATTGATCCTTTCCTCTGCGCAGAGTCGCCAAATATGCTTGAAAACAACCTCTAAAAGGCTATTAGCTTACTGTCAGCACATCAAAATAGTAAGGCTCTTGAATTTAACTTCTAACTGGGTCACACCGGGTGTGCCAAAAACTGTTATCACCTAAAATTGCACCCTTGTTGAACCTGATGTTCAACACCTCAGTGTAACATGGGAAGACCTCCGAAGCTGTGGGTCACTTATAGACAAAGGTCAACCTCTGGAGAAGGATGGCTTCCTTTGGTGTCACCTAAACTAATGATTCTGTAAAGGGAAAAAGGAAGAAGGAATGCATAAAATAAAGATTTAAATCTAAGGTGATACACCGAAATGATGAGGAATTATGAAAAGAAAACAGGACGAACATACACTGGGAAACCTAACTGTAAATGTTTTACGTGCTCAACACAACTTCTTCTAGACTTATGCATCAATCTTAACAGGTTAGATCTACATACACATCTCAGGAAGCAAAGATTAATTTCATAGCTCTAAGATATAAGTGCAGAATTTATAAAAAACACAGTTAAAGACTTGCATAATCAAAAGAAAGATACATAAATGAGAATAGTACAAACATGAACACTAGCTTCTAAGGTAAACTCTATGTTGTATTCATAATTTTAGTTGAGTTACATAAACATACATTAATTGAGAAAAGGATTGATGAAAAAAATCACTAACTCCCTTGAATGCATAATTCAAACTAATTACGAAAAGGAAAAAAAGCCTTATATACAGACTATGTCGGCCCCCCTAGGCTTACAAAAATATCGGGGCTCAAAAAGATCAACCCTCAAATCTTTTGATCAAAATTAATGCTACACCTTGCGTGTCCTATTTTTCATGTTAGTGTCAAGAACCACCCTTGGAGAAGCCCTCAGATCTTTAGCAGTAACCACCGCATTCATTTCTGATCCTCATGTCGATCTTTGAATCTCTCTGTAGTCTAGCTACTTTGAATACTCCTGAGCTCTAAATAGATACCTGCTACCTGTCATTTCGTTGATCTTCTTCATCTGGTTGAGCTGCCACGGCTTGCTTTTGGCCTTCTCTGATTGGTTGGGCTCACTACACGCAGACTCCCAGGTGGTCAAAACTCGTTCAGTCAAAATCACATCTCAGCGAGACACTGGAGGTGTCTTGCCGATGCAATTATGGCCCTCTGAAGCTATTGGCATGACTCAAACTATCACTGAGACATCATGATGAACTCCCCTTGTCTGCCCCGAGCTCTCCTCATTTCGCTGAGACTCCCACCGGTCGAGAAGATATCATACCGAAGGCACTTTGCTTGGTGAGGCCCTATTTCATCTATCAGCAAGAGACCATTAGTGTCTCCCCAAATACATTTTACCTTATCGACCTCCGCCTTCCTTTGGCCAAGAGATCACTAAGTCGAGAAGACCTTTCTCTGACTTGGAATGCTATAATGAAGGTCTAAATATCAGTGAGACTTTAACGGGTTTCTGAGACCATACCCTAGCACTTTGTCCTTCCGCGGGCTCCTCTTCCTTTCAGGGAGACATCCACAGATTGGCGTGACATCTTGGCGAAGTCCCTTAGTCATACCGAGGGGTTCCTTTGTGTCGGCGGGACTCCATCTTTTCGGGAAGACATCTCGCCAAAGAGGAAGCATTATGCATTATGCTGAAACTCCCCGGTGAAACACTGTCAGCGTAACCCTTGCCGATCACCAAGACATCACTACGAAAGCCTCAAGTCTTGGCGAGGCCTCTCTTTTGTCTTTGGTGGTTTCTTCATCCTTCGGCAAGATGTATGCCGAAGGAAATATCCTTGTCGAAACCTGTGCTTGTCGCCGAGACATTCCATTCTCGCTAAGACCTCTTAGCAAGTTCCTTCACTTACCCCAAAGTGTCTAGTCGGTGTGACTTTAGTTGGTCACCAGGACCTTTTGGCGAACACTTCTCCTCATGGAGATCTCCCTTTGTTTTATCTTTCGATGGGTTTCCTTTCCTATCCAGGAGAAGACTTTACTTCGGCAAGACCTCTTGCCAAAGTCCTTTTCTCAGCGAACCCCTTTTGTTGTCGGCGAGACATCACCGGTCGCCGAGACTCACGCCGAACTCTTCATTCTTCCTGAGCACAAGTAGTCAGTGTGACTCTCTCACATCGCTGAGACCTCTCACCGACAGTGCTTCCTTCAGCGAGAGTTTCCCCGATGACTTGCCACCATATGCTATCGGTGAGATATTGAACCTTCGTTGGGACTTCTCACTGAGTGTTGTAGGTCACCCCGAAGCCCGTGGTCGCCGTGAGTCTCGCCGAATGATGATTGAATGGCATATCAGCCAAAGAAATCCATGCGGTAAGAAGACATACCGAACCCCTCTTGTTGTAGTGATAGGCTCTACAACTTGTTCGGCATGACAGAAGCTAGGTCTCAGTGACCTACTCAAGATGGAATGAATCAAAACAGCCAGTCGACCAGATAGTAGGAGGGTCTTGCCTACTTTCTCCTTAAAGGAAAATTACATCAAATTGATTAAGGCATGCTTTTCAATTGAGCTCTCCTGTGAAATGTCATCAGATGCCTGACTTTTCCCCCTATGTGCATGCTCCATTTGGCCCTCTTGAACCTCTGTCACATGATTATCCTACCTGATTGAGCCCGTGGGTGAAAATTGGGTAACAAAACCATTTTCTCAAGAGATAAGGACTGATAGCAATCTCTATAATCTATGGGAAGTGGAAGGCCAAACATGTCTAATTATCCAAGCAAATGAGAGTTGGCTATGGCATAAAAGAGTAGGACATGTAAACTTTGACAATTTGGTAAAGATAAGTTCAAAAGGTCTGGTAAGAAATATGCATAAGATTGTAAAGCCTAAAAATATAATCTGCAAAGGATATCAGCAAGGAAAGAAAACAAAGTTCAAGTTTCCTACAAAGGATTATTCCACTACGAAACCCTTGGAGATAATTCATACTAATCTATGTGGTCCAATGGGGACAAGGGCATTTTAAGGAAAAAGACATTTCATGTTGTTGTTTGATGATTATACTAGAATGGAATATGTCACATTTTTTAAGGAGAAGGCTGAGGCATTTGAAGAATTTAAAGGTTATAAGAAGTTGGTAAAAAATGAGACTGTGAGAATAATCAAATGACTTGAAAGTCAGATAGAGGTGGAGAATTTATGTCAAGAGATTTCATGGAATATTGTGAAGATCATGGAATCAAATGTTAGTATTTAGCTCCAAGAACACCACAACAAAATGGTGTGGTAGAGAGAAGAAATAGAATTGTGAAGGAGATGGATAGAGAAATGTTGAATGAGACAAACTTGGCAAATACATTTTGGAAAGAAGTAGTAAAAACTACTGTATACATTCATAATAGAGCACTTACAAGATTTAAGAGTGGTAGAACACCATATGAATTGTAGTTTGGTAGGTCCGCATCAGTCAAACATTTCAAAGTATTTGGCAGTAAATGCTATATTAAGAGAGAAAATGAAAATTTAGGAAGTTTTGAGTCAAGAAGTGATGAAGGGATATTTTTGGGGTATTCTAGCCAAAGCAAAGCTTATAAGTGTTATAATAAGAGATTGCATAGAATTGTAGAGAGTGTACATGTTAGGGTTGATGAAAGTACAAATCAAGGTAAGCCTAGCAGAAACAATCTTGAAAGAGAATCAGATGATGAGGATATAGGTGCAACAAAAGATAAAGAAGACCAAGAAGAAGAGAATGTGAAAGAGGTTGAATGTGCTCCTGCAAAATATGTGCAAAAAGATCATTTTGTAGATCAAATAATTGGTGACAAGAATGAAGGTGTGCAAACTAGAACTGTTGAAAATGGAGGTAATTATGTATCTTTAAAATTTGTAAAACTATGAGATTGTAGATCTAATTAAGTGTTCTTTGTTACAATTTCTTTGTGGATGATTGTCTGTTTAGATTCACTTTACCATTTATAGAAATAGATAGAATATTGTAGAAGAATAAGATCAGAAGATAGAAGTGACACATCATATACCGTGGAGAAACCCTTTTGGGAAAAAACTCCACCACCAGAATTGATAGTGCTTGTATTATTTAACCTTAGAATAAGATTACAATAATTCTTTATCAATCCTTGCTTGAGATGCTTCTTTTTCCTTCAACAATTCTTCTTCACAACCTACAATAAATTCTGATTTTGAATTGTCTTCAACTTGCTGCAATTAATAGACAATTATGAACATTGTAAACTCCAAAGAGTTGACAATTAAAAGAGGATAAATATCCTCACAAATATCTATGCCATACTTGTACAAGTAGAGTTATTTCATGAAAAACAATGTCAAACCAAGTCCTTCATCAGTTTGGGCATCCCAAACTGGGTATGTGCAGGATCATCATGGAAAAAATAGGCCTTTAAGTGGCAAAAAATTTAGAAAATTCAGTGTTAGGGAACTTGACATAAAAAAATGAATAATTTATCTATATTATTTCAAAAAAATGTAAGAATAGAATCTGTAGAAAATTGAATGTAGTTTCTAAACTACTAAGTTTATTTTAAAAAAAAATATCTATTTGGTGAAAATTTGAAATTTCAACATAGTAGTACTTAAATTTCAGGGAAAAAATAAGTAGGTGTCTGTCTGACCACCCTAACCACAATAAAATCATAATATTTTTTTATAAGATTTTAGATATAAGTAGAGGACTCATGTCTCTATGTGATGCATATTTTTTTGTAATTTTTTTCCAAGTAAACAATTAATTATGAAATTTTTATTACAAATTTTAAAAATATAAAAAATTGTATGTCTAACCACCTTAACTTCACAAAACATCATAAAATTTATTTATTTTTAATCCTATAGTATGCGATGCATAGAATGTGACGATGTTTCATATTCAAAAAATGTGATACTGTTTGAAAGCTATAGATGTTTTTCAATCAACCTATCAATCAGACAGTTGTAATTCAAATAGAAAATGAATAATAATTATTTATTAAATTCAAAGTAAAGCATTAATTATATTGGTGGAAAGTTGAGAATCTCCTTTAAAAACCCTTGTCGTTTCATCAATTTTGGGTAAAAAAAAATTCGCCAGCCACATGGGCCATCATATCAGCTACATATCGCCACTTTTTGGCCCATCATGATCCTGCACATACCTAACTGAAGTCCTAACTCAACGTTGATAACGAAGATATTTTGTAAGCTTCTCCTCAAAGTTGGCACCTAAGAATGGGCCCACTTAACTCAGCCTTGTAAATATCAAATCTCATGCAAAAGGTGTTAACTCCAAGATGCCAACTTGGGCACCCAAGGTGGGTCCAAGTCAATATTTGTTAACTAAAACTTATCTCTCCATCAATTCATGCAAACATGATGCATGATTGATCATCCCCACTTAACTGAATGTATCACCTGATATCTGTCATGCAACTAAAGTAATTGGTCATGCATTCCAATTCAACTACAGTCAACTAGCATTCAACTTAAACTAATTACACGCAACTGAAGATAACTGAACTGAACTAAATTGAATTAAACTGAACTGAATTGAACTGAACTGAACTGAACTGAACTAAACTGAACTAAACTAAACTGAACTAATACTAAACTAAACTGATACTGAATTGAATTGAACTGAATTAAATTGAACTAAACTAAACTAAACTCCACTCATGCAAATATCAATTCCTAACTTCTAGGATCTTTACATGCATTACTGAAGTGTTATCTTTCTCCAAACAATTAATTGAACTCAAGGTGAGTTCCACCTTCCATGTGGGCATCCCATGTGCTCCTATTTTGTAGGAGCTCTTCTTGGGTGTCCCCACATGTTCCTATCATTTAGAATTAATTACAAATGTCAATTTACATGTTCATTTCATTTTAATTTAATCTCTTTCTAATCCTAGTGTTGGGGAACACTTTCCAAGGACTTGGGAGATACATGAAATAATGTTTAGGATTTCAATTAAATGGCATCCTATTCCCAACATTCTCCCACTTGACATTATACATTGCAATTATTCTAAACAATGAATCATTATTATAAATCAAGTAGAGGACTCAAGGCCAATTTCCTTTCCTGCACCAAGAGAACTTATTTGTAGGAACTAGTTTCATAAGATAATCTGCAACATTGATCAAAGTGTTAACTTTCTCAATCAATACCTTCCCACTTTCAATCATTTCTCACACAAAGTGATACTGAACATCAACATGCTTAGTACAAGTATGATACATAGGATTTTTGGCCAATCTAACTATCACATTCAATTTTAATTTGCTTGCAATAAAAAATAATACATTTCCCAAGTCTCTGTAACCAAACTGCCTCTTTAGAGGCATGTGAAACCACCAAGTGTGTTTAACTCACGCCCAATGAAGGTGTAGGCTCCTCAGACTTCCTATTGAAATCTCATCAACAATAACCATCTTAACACATTTCTCTAACCATAATATAACTCAAGCCTCATCTATTTCTCCAAGTATCCACGAGGCCCTGTAACCAACCAATCAATGCCAAACTCCAAATGCAACATAGCACTATCATGAAGTAATCAAGAAAATGATTATTATACCCAATACATAAGAGAACTACTACGATCAATGTCAAAGCTCCAATCATGAATTAGAAACATAAACATGACATCCAGGATCTAACCATCTCCTCCAAGGAGATCACATACATCATAACATACATAAACATCCTAGTCTCAATAGAACAAGTACCATGACAAACTATAAATGCAACAAGAGTAAACCATGACATAATAGCAACCAATCTAAACTAGGAAAACATATCCCCAAGCACATGAAGATAACCTTACCAATGATGCATCCATGTCACTACCAACAACTCCCATTAAACCATGGTACGAGCTACATATGGCATCATGACTACCATCCTCTTCGTGAAGTTCACTCTAAAACATCAAGCAAAGAGTCATCACTTACATTTTTACATGAAATGATAAAAGCATGATTACCATCATCTAAGGATTCCTTTGTAGAAGAATTATAACTCTTTTTCTTGTTCTTACAATCCTTCTTCACATGTCCCGGTTTCCCATAGTTCCAACACTTTACCTTACTCTTACCAGGGGTTTCAGACTGGTCATCCTTTGGACTTACCCTTTCCTTCCTTGTCTCCCTCAGGTTCCTTTTTCTTAGGCCTACCTCTTACAAACAAGGCATCTTGGATTTCCGTTTAGACTTCCTCCTCATCTCCTCTGATAGGAGAGTAGGAATTATATTGTCCATCTTATGATCTGCACCACTACTACTGATAGAAACAATTAGAATTTCCCAAGATTCTGGTAAAGAACAAAGTAAAAAAATGCATTTATCTTCATCTTGTAGCTTTACATCTACAGATGCTAACTGACTTGGAATCAAATTAAAAGCATTTAAATGATTTGCAACAAAATCACCATCTTTCATCTTTAAAGAATATAACTTTCTTTTCAGATACAACTTATTAGTAAAACTTTTGGTTTGATAGATATCACCTATCCTCTTCCACAACTTATATACAGTAGTTTCATCTGAAACATTCAAGAGAACAACATCAACAAGACATAATCTTATGGTCCCTCTTTCCTTCTTATCGTTGTAGGTGAATTTGTCTCATTACAAATAGCTAACCACTGATCTCTCTCTTCAAGGATATCCTCCATTTTTAGTTTCCACATCTTGTTTAACTAGATCCATTGAATCTTTCAATATATAAACGAGAATTAGAATTCATTGTAACACACTTCTTTTCCAAAATCAGCAATAACACAATAGTAAAAGCTCCCACTATAGCAAAAAAACCTTCAAAATTTTAAGTGAAAGGCATCCCAAACTCTACCCAACCTCTAGCTTTTATACCAAATGTTGAAAATGTAGGTAATTATGTAGCTTTAAAACTTGTAAAACTATGAGATTGTAGATCTAATTAAGTGTTCTTTGTTACAATTTCTTTGTGGATGATTATATGTTTAGATTCATTTTACCATTTGTAGAAATATAGATAGAAGATTGTAGAAGAATAATACCAGAAGATAGAAGTGACATAGCATATACTGTGGAGAAACCCTTTTCGGAAAAAAATCCACCACTAGAATCAATAGTGCTTGTATTATTTGACCTTAGAATAAGATTACAATAATTTTTTATCAATCCTTGCTTGAGATGCTTCTTTTGCCTTCAACAATTTTTCTTCACAACCTGCAACTAACTCTGATTTTTAACTCTCTTCAACTTGCTAAAATTAATAGAAAATTATGAACATTGTAAACTCCAAAGAGTTGAAAATTACAAGAGAATAAAGATCCTCACAAATATCTATGCCATTATTGTGCAAGTAGATTTCTTCCATGAAAAACAATGTCAAACCAAGTCCATCAATTTGGGCATCCCAAACTAAAGTCCTAACTCAACATTGATAACGAAGATATTTTGTAAGCTTCTCCTCAAAGTTGGCGCCCAAGAATGGGCCCACTTATCTTAGCCTTGTAAATATATTCTCATGCAAAAGGTGTTAACTCCAAGATTCCAACTTGGGTGCCCAAGGTGGGTCCAAGTCAATCTTTGTTAACTAAAACATATATCTCCATTAATTCATGCAAACATGATGCATGATTGATCATCCCCACTTAACTGAATGTACCACCTATTGTCTATCATGCAACTCAAGTCATTAGTCATGCATTCCAAGTCAACTAAATTCAACTAGCATTCAACTAAAACTAACTACATGCACCTAAATATAAATGAACCATAACTAAACTAAACTAATATTGAACTGAACTGAACTAAACTCCACTCATGTAAATATCAATTCCTAACTTCTAGGATCTTTACATGCATTACTGAAGTGTTATCTTTCTCCAAATAGTTAACTGAACTCAAGGTGAGTTCCACCTTCCATGTGGGTGCCCCATGTGCTCCTATTTTGTAGGAGATCTTCTTGGGCATCCCCGCATGTTCCTATCATTTAGAATTAATTAAAAATGTCAATTTACATGTTCATTTCATTCGAATTTAATCTCTTTCTAATCCTAGTGTTGGGGAACGCTTTCCAAAGACTTAGGAGATACATGAAATAATGTTTAGGATTGCAATTAAATGGCATCCTATTCCCAACAAGAAGAAGACTTCCAAAGAACAAGGAACAAGTGAACTTTGCTCTCTTGTCTTAGATTGAACAAAAAAGCTTTGATGAAGCTAGTAAGGATGAAGGAAGGTTAAAAGCAATGGAAGAGGAACTCAATTAGATTGAAAAAGAACAAAACATGGGAATTGGTTCCTAGACCATCAAGCAAGACTGTAATAGGCATGACTAAATGTGTATTCAGAAATAAGTTGAATGAAAATGGAGCAGTTGTTAGGAACAAAGAAAGGTTAGTATGCAAAGGATATGCTCAATTAGAAGGTATTGATTTTGAAGAAAAATTTGCTCCAGTTGCAAGATTAGAAGCTATTAGGATGTTTCTTGAATTTTTTGTGTACAAAGGATTTAAAGTTTATCAAATGTATTTCAAATCTATGTTTCTAAATGAAAACCTTGAAGAGGAAGGATATGTTGAGCAACTAGAATGTTTCAGCTATTAGAGGATGATGATTATGTCTTCAGGTTGAGAAAAGCATTGTATGGTTTGAAGCAAGCCCCAAGGGCTTGGTATTCAAGGCTAGATTAGTACTTACAACAACAAGGATTCAAGAAAAGATGTGCATATAGCAATTTGTATTTCAAATCTGAAGGTGAGCACATGAATATTGTGGTACTATACGTAGATGACATTATATTCGGTAGTATCTATGATAAATGTGTAAGATATTTGTTACTCACATGCAAGATGATTTTGAAATGTCTGTGTTAGAAGAACTCGGATTTTTTCTTGGTCTACAAATTACACAAACTGATAAAGGTATATTTATATCTCAAATCAAGTATGCAAAGGAAATGCTTAAAAAGTTTGGCATGGAGGATTGTAAACTAGTCAATACTCCCATGATTACTAGCTGCAAGTTGAGTAAATCAAATGAGTCACCTAATGCAAATCATACTGTATAGATCAATGATTGGAAGTTTACTATATTTAACTGCATCTAGGCCTGATATAATGCAAGCGTTTTGTATGGAAGCTAGATTTTAGGTAGCACCAAAAGAATCACATGCCAATGTAGTGAAAAGAATCTTTAGATACATCAAAAGCATTGTTGACTATGGTTTATGGATGACAGAAAGAGTACTAGTGGAGGAGCCTTCTTTTTGGGCAACAAATTAGTTTCTTGGATGAATAAAAAGAAAGAGTCTGTAACTCTTTCTACAACATGGTGGAACCCTAAATTTTCATTGTCCCACTAGTTCCATGGTCAAGCCTGTGACTAACTCTTCCTCATTGTCATTAGGGTTTAGGGTTTTTATTTCTCTGATTCACTTATACCCTTGATCCTTCTATCGGCTTATGTTCACTCATTAACTAGTTGCATTAGTTCACTAGTTAATTAATTGGCATTCTATGGCCTTCACTATCATCACTTTAACCGACCCCATTAGGTCACCCATCAAGCTTAGGAGGGCCCTCTTTTAAGAACAACTTATGCCCACACGCACTTTATCACCACTCAGGTCTATCGCTGGCGGTTCATCACCCATCGCGTGTTCTTTTGAAACCACCCATGTCCATCCCATGATGAGAAATGCTTTATATTTCCTACCGCCCATGTTCATCACTCGTCACGTGTTGCATTCTCACCACTGGAAGGTAACCCAGGATGAGCGATGCAGTTAAGTATTTAACCCATTGCTCACCTTAGCACCATTGCCAGTTGTCTTGTGTAGCCTAATGGTGAACCCACAACTGCTAATGAGTTGAGTTACTCCCCATCGTGTGTGCTCAATCTATTGTGAGTTGGGATTGCTCGATGAAGAGTGAACAAGTGACGAGTGATGGGATTTCAATATCTGGCTAGGATCCTTCTGTGATCAAAATCAAAGGTTGATATCTCATCGTTGGCTTCTAAGCCATCACTTGATGGGGTCCTAGAGTAGAACTTGAAGGCACGATGAGCGATGTGATTGGTTTTATGGCTAAGATCATCCCACGATTATCAAGATAGATGGCGAACAAGTTGAGGATGATGGAGTAAGCATACAAATGGGTACGTGGTAGCTTTAAAGCACCTCATCGCTATTTCTAAGTATGATCAATAAAGTAAGTGGCAAGCCTTAATGAGCCTCATTGATTGAGTTTTAAATCATGGACGATTGATGGCTGAGATTCAACATGCAGAATTTTTTTTTTGCTCACACGAGTGAGCTAGGATGGCCATTAATTGCAACTAGCCTCGAATTCCTCTATTTAATGAGAATTTTTTGAATCTTATTCAATCATTCATAAATTATCAAGGCACAAAATTGATTTTCGTGAGTACTGGAGGAACAATTTCAGAGTATTGAATGAGGTATTATAAAGGTGGTTGCATGGTATCTTCTGGTATGTAAGTGTGCATGCATATTGTATTGTCGCTACAATTCAGTAGTATTTTGTGTCTAGTGCTTTTGGGGTTTTCATTGTTTGTGCATGGGAATTCTTTGAAAGTTGTGGTTAGTGTCTTTTCTTGCACAATTGGATCTGGTTAGTATTGTAGTCTGGGAAAATGAGTGAGCCAAGTACTTCCATTACACTGGTCTGAAGGTCCAAAAGATTAAATATGCAAGAACTAGTTGCATATGTGCCTGAGGAAAAACCTATTATGGAAAAAAACCAATTATCCCAAAAGGAAAGAGAGGTGTTCGAAGGAAGGTTGAGAAAATTACTATCAAGAGTACTTACAATCTTAGAAATAGGACTAGTTCAGAAGAATTAGTTAGGTCTTGGTCTAGAAGATTAAATATGCAAGAACCAGTTGCATATGTGCCTAAGGAAAAACCTATTATGGAAAAAACACCAATTTTCCCAAAAGGAAAAAGTAGTGTTCAAAGGAAGGTTGAGAAAATTACTATCAGGAGAACTTACAATCTTAGAAATAGGACTAGTTTAGAAGAATTATTCAAGTCTGGAGGAAAAGGGCCTGATGAGTTTGTGAAAGAATTAACGAGGCCGAGTACAAGTCCTAGGGTTTGTTCAAAGAAGCCCAGTACTCCTATTCTAATTTTTGATAATTCTTCAAGCGAAGAGGTGAGAGCCAACCCTTACTCTAGCCATTGCCCTATTTCTCTTGTTCCTTATGATGACTCAGATGATGAGATAATTTTTGCAACTCCACTCTCTATCAATAATCCCGTGAGGGTGTTTACAAGCGGTGGCTGACAAGGTTGGGTAACACCCGTGTTCTCTTTTTAATGGTGTTCGGTTTTTTGGGGTGATGTGGTGACTCGACTTCCATTTGGCTGGTCCATTGGTTCATGTCGTTGATAATGATGGTGGTTTCTCTAGTATTGGTGAACGTGCCAATTTTGATGATGCCTTTTGGAAGGCTTGTGTGGCTTCTTCAACTAATGGCTTGGTGCTCTTTTTGCCTTTTTTCTTTCCCATGGTGAAGGAATGATTGAAATGTGACGGTTTGGGAGCTGACCCTAACAAAATCAAATTAATTTTGAAATTATTATGAAATGTAACTGTAACGAGCCTGATGCTTGTTGCTCCCTTATTCTATAAAAGGGATTTCAAGGCTCATTACAGTGGTCAAAATCTTGAGTCTAGGATGATCTAGGTAAAATGTAGAATTGAAATGTAATATAGAAAGCTTGATGAATTTACTACTTCATTGTCTCGGGTATAGGTTTCATAACATGTAATAATCTTAAATAGTTTTACATGAATGACTGATATTGAAACAAATCTAAATTCTAAATCATGTACTCTCCTTTGTACAATTTTTTTTATTATAAATGAAATTACCAAGGATCTTTTTCGTTTGTCATCAATGTCTTAATTGGATGTATGGTTATGTTTATTTGCTTTAGCTCAAAAGGTTAATTAAAATATTGAAGGGGAGTCATTGGTTTGTAATAAATTACAAAGGATTTGATGAGAAGTTATGCTATGGATATTGTGTTTTTTTGTATTGCAAAGCTTTACAAAAATAGTACATCCATTTCAGAATAAAATCATTTTTGTATTACTGAGTATTTCATATTTGACTCCATTTACCCAATTGATGAGTCACTGGTCTTTTTTCAAGAATTCATGTAATCAAATGAATTTGCAATATGCCTAGCCATAGGTTCAAAATTAGAACAATGTTTATTCAAATCATATTGATTCTGAAATGTAATTTTGAAATACACCTTCATTCCTAGCACATGAATAATTATTTACTCAAAGATATGTCAAATCCTTAGTGAATTTTGTCTATTTTCTTGTATTAGGAACCCATATGTGCAGAAGTGTTCTCCATTTTAACAAATTAAAATGAACAAAATTGGGAAATAACCTCCCTGATCCCATAGAACCTAAAGTGCAGGAGTAAAGACTTTAAAATCCTTTACTCGTGTTGGCCACTAGCCTGGGATGTCTTGAGCATAGGGATTGGCTACCCTTTAGAGATATCTAGGGTTCAGCTGCAAAAAATACCAACATAAATGGTGACTCTATTAGGGAAACAAAAAAAATTCATTCTCTAAGTTGCAAGTTGTACTACAGAGTCAAATGGTGTGATAAATCTGAACAACTTGTTCAGATATTGTTGAATTCTTGAACCTGGTGAAAGATTTAGTAGTAGCAAAGCTTGAAGGATTTGAAGGTGACTCCATTGTTGGAGCAAACCCATAATGAGATTTATTTTGAAAAAAATTCATCTTATTTGAAGTATATTCCTCTGTGAAGAGAGGTGGTGACTATGACTCAAAGAAGGGTATGTGCAGGATCATGATGGGCCAAAAAGTGGCAATATGATGGGTATGTGGCTGATGACTTTTTTTAACCCAAAATTGATGAAATGAAAATGGTTTTTAAAGGAGATTCTCATATTTCCATCAATATAAATTATTCCTTACTTTGAATTTAATAAGTAATTATTATTCATTTTCTATTTGAATTACGACTAAAGTCCTAATTGATAGGTTGATTGAAAAACATCTATAGCTTTTAAATGGTATCATATTTTTTGAATCCAAAACATGTATCACATTCTATACTTCGCATACTATAGGATTAAAAAATAAAAATTGAATTTCATAAAGTTTTGACCAAGTTAAGGTGGTCAGACATATGATTTTTTATATTTTTAAAAATTTGTAATAAAAATTCATAATTAATTATTTACTTGGAAAAAATTACAAAAAAATATGCATCACATTGAGACATGAGTCCTCTACTATATCTAAATTCTTATAAAAAATATATTATCATTTTATTGTGGTTAGGGTGGTTAGACAAACACCTACTTCTTCTTTTTTTCCTAAATTTAAGTACTACTACATTGAAATTTCAAATTTTCACCAAATAGATTTTTTCTTTTTTAAACAAACCTAGTAGTTTTGAAACTACATTCAATTTTCTATAGATTCTATTCTTACATATTTTTTAAATAATATAGATAACTTATTCAAATTTTTACGTCAAGTTTCCTAACTCTAATTTTTCTGAATTTTTTGCCATTTAAGGGCCTATTTTTTCCATGATGATCCTGCACATACCTAGAACCTGATAAAGAATACAAAAATCTTTAGATCTGTAAGTTTCAAAGTCAAATGTGAATGGCTGCTTAGAAACTCCAGGTATTCTCATGAACCTAAAAAAGTATTATCACATTTGTAAGTAGTTTGTGAGGATTTTCAAGATATATGATATGAATGGTTCCCTATTAGGTGAATTGGCACTAGAGAAGGGAATAATAGTGGTAATTTCACATGCCTTTTGAGTGTAAATTTAAATTAGTGCATTATCATAAAGAAGTATGTTGTCTTGTAAGATATTAAGTAAAATAGAAAGGATTTCTTATTGTAAAGGCTTAAGATCATTATTAAAAAGGGGATTTGAATTCCCTTTTGATAAATATGACAAGGGTTGCAAAAGGTAGTACAATATGCCTAGTCAAGTTGTACATCTTGATGTAGAATTGAATGCAATAGTGCATGATGAGTACCTTTTGTCATATCAAATTAATTTTAGTGCTGAAAGGTACAAAGGCATAAATTTCAGTAATATTTGTGGTTTTCTAAATATTGTACCACCTAAGATCAAGGATACGGTACCAAAGTTCAATGGAGAAAAGTCTGAGTTAGCAATTAGACATTTGCAGGAGTTTGGGGATTTTATGGGGGATTATGAGATAGACCATGAGGATGTTGTCATAAAGCTTTTTGACCAATCTTTGAAGGATGATGCCAGAGATTGGTTCTCATATTTTCTAGCATGCTCTATAGATTCATGGAACCAATTTAAGATAGCCTTCATAGAACAATTTGGTGAAAGGGTAAATCCAAGTGTGGTAAGAAAAAACCTTATGGAAATCCATAAAAATGAAGATGAGCTGGTCGCTGCTTTTAATCTTATATTTACAAAGGCAATAAGGGAAATTACAAAAAGTATAAGGCCAAATGATGCTGAGTGTTTGGTCATCTATCTTGGTGCATTTGATAGTAAGATGAGCTACCTATTAAGAGATAAAGAGCCTACAATATTACACTAATCATTTCAAAGTACCATGGATATTGAGAATAATTTGAAATTATACTCAACGATGAAAGGATATATGGTTGCAAGTCATGTTGGTCACCATAATGCACCTCATGTAAATGGAATCCATAGATCAGATAATAGAAGTGATTGTCAAAATGGAAATGCCTCTGATGCTGTGATTTCTTGATCATCACAATATGCAGATCATAGTGAGCTCCAAGTTGAATGTCAACGAAATTTAAGCAATGTTGATCAAAAGTCTCATGTTCAAGAATTGTATAAAATGAAGAGACACAAGGGGGAATCACCATATGAACTATTTTTTAGATTTTTGGATGCTTTGATAGAAGTCCTTAAAAAAATTAGACCTAAGGATTCAGTGTGCATTCATTTGTTTTGTGAAATTTATGAATCTGGGTTGAGTACTTTGCCTAAGGAATTGAAGCTCCATAGCTTTGATCAAGTACCTAATTGGATAAAGATTGTGGAATCAGACAAGTATGGTTATGCACAAAATGTGGATTCACGAAATGGAAAAAGTGGTCCTATTCTCTTGAAGATGATCAAAAGATAGAGTAATTAAGTGAAAAGAATATGCTAGAAGATGAGCATTGTGATCAACTCACAAGTAACAAGTATACAGAGCAACACAACAATGATGAAGAAAAGGATACATGGGATGATAACAAAGTAAATATGCATGAATTCTTTTCTTGTGATATTTTAGATAGAGGAGAAGTAAAAGAGGTACAAGGTGTTATTCCATGTCATGTTGTGATCAGTGAAAACAATGCATGTGTTGTTAATATTTCATTACAAACCATTGATCATGAACATGAAAGTGCAGCCCTAAGCATCCACTCTAAAATTTTTGAACATGGTTTGTGTAGTGATGAGTTATCTTGGGATGGAGATCATGATGAAGTTGAGGTTTCTGATTGCTTCTCTAAGGATTATAACTACTCTTTTGAGGATGATTTAGAAGCATATCCCTCACAGGAAAGATGCATTGATATAAATGCCCATAATATCACTTGTTCACAAGTGAAGGAACAAATTGCAGATGATGTACACCTGGAATGTAATTTGGGCTTGTCATGAATGGAATTTGTTTACTATGTGAGTAATGAGGAATTTGAAGATAAAGGTGTGTGTATTCAATATGCTGATTCTTAGCATCATATTAAAAATCATAAAAATGCTGATGAAAATGCTTATGACCCTGCTGCTCATAACTGTTTAATCTATGAAGTGGATATAGAGAAGTCAACTACACATGAAGAAGAAGATGATGTACTCATGGATGAAATAAAGGTTTCATTATTGGATGATCAGATTGTACATCATGACAAACACATAAATCTTGAATCAACATCATTATCAATTGATAATATTGAAAGGTTTACTGATTTATCTAACAATGGATTTTCAAAATGTCTTTATGCTAAGGAGGTAGAGGCTTTTATGACAACAATGGAGGTGTGGGAGAACCCCTTATATGATGAACCCTCACCAATGTGTGAGATGATAAATGATAATCCATACTGGTGTAGGAACAATCCACTTTTTGTTGAAAATCCTAATGAGTTATGGGTAAGTGCTACTTGCAAATATGAACTTGGGTACAAAATAAATGGGGCAGCAAGTAATGAAGACCAGGCTGATGTTAAAGGTAAACAAATTAAAGGTGGAAATGTTATTGTCCATGATGACAATACTGAATACATTGTTGGTTTTGAGGGAGAAACAAATGAATATACTCACTTTCTTGTGGTGCCTGGCTATGTGCCTGGGACAATGGCTGACTTGTCAACCACACATATGAAAGATGATGATGGCTATATTGATAAAGGAGGAAACCCCTTTTTGAATAATCAATTGATGCACCCAGATAGGTATATTGGCCTTGAAGCTGCATTGTTATATATTGATGAGGAGAGGCAATTTGATGAGTCTTCATACTATATTGATATTGCAAGACTATTTGACCAATGTGAAGAGCAACCTAGGCATAAAAATAACATGAAGCAAGTTGTCAGTCAAAATGAATGTGCATTTGAATTCTTTGTTGAGGCCCCTCATCTTATGGACCTTATTATGGAACTGTTTATATCTAATGAGGTTAACACTCGTACAAAGTAGAATGAAGATTCTCTTGAATTTGTATCCTTTTTCTTTGACACCTTAGGAGAAGCTGGGCCTAGGATACAACAGAGTGCCAACGAAGGATTTCATTTTGGTGAAAAAATTGAATGTAATGCTACAACTTATGATCGGGTGGAATATGAAAGTTTTACTTTTCTAGCTTACTTGGATGAGCCTAAGCTGCAACAGGTTGATGAATAGTGTAGTCTCATAGAAAGTGGAATTGATAATGTCAATCATGGTGAAGCTAATTGCTCAAACATGCATAATACATGTGTTGAACCACTAAAAGTGGAGGAGGATAAGGTATTTGAAAGAGGAAAGAATTGCATCAAAGTTTTGAGGGGCCATCAGGCCTCCAATTTGGAGAATGAAGCACAAAAAGTACATGAGAAGGCTTTTGGGTTTAGAAATAAAAGCTACATTATGTATCCCTGTAACCTATGCTCATTCTTTTGCTATTCTCTGTTTCTAGTTTTAGTACCTCTCTGTTGGTCTACTTCTACTCGAGATTCTAGATTCTTTCTATGCCCACAAGAGGCATACTGTGAATGGTTGTTCTAGACCTACTCAAACATAGACAAACAACACAATGTTAGTCAATAAACACATCTAAAACAATGATTCCCCATGCAATTCATTCAAATGCCAAGAACAAGAAACAAAGTGGAATTAACCAAATGAAAGCTACTAAATCTTTCTCAAAACATTCAAACCCTCAATCCCATGGAAGAATTGGTACTACTTTAATGTGGAAAGTAGCCCTTTCCCAATTCCTTGCAAGATTTGATGATGAACAATGTGATCCTTGATGAAAATTCTCAATAACCTAGCTATGGTGATGAAATTCTATGATAACTTTGATGAAAGTGGATGAACTTTGCTTCAAATCTGTAGATAATGACTTTGCCTCAAGTTGTGGATCAAATGCCTAAGATTGTGGATCCAAAATCAATGGAAGAGACCTCCATTTATAGGAAAGAAGGATGGAGGAAAGATAAAAAAGGATGAATGTGGGACTAAAGATGAACCAATAACAATGTGCCACTTGTCAACATGCTATTGAAGAGAGGTGGAGCACATTTTGGTCAATGTGCATGATAATTGTAATTAGGTGGAAATTTGAAATTTGAAAGATGGCTTGCACAAGAGGGGATGTAAGAGGAGTTAATGCCACTTGGCTCAAGAAAAAGGACTTGTAATATATATAAATGCCAAGTTGGAGGACAAGTCCCTTTGAAGGGAGATTTCAAAATGAAGGAATATTCCAAAGAGATGCCCTTTTGAATGAAAATGGGGGATTAAATAAATCAAATAAATTGATTTAGATGTGCAAGTTGCAAAATCTAAAGGATTTGATGGATTAGAGTTAGAGTTAATTAGGATTTAATTAACTTAGATGGAGATTAGTTTGATTTGACATTTGACCTAGATTTTTAGATTTATTTAAATCAAATGAGGAATAATGAATATTAGATTTAATTAAATATTAAAGTTTGATTTATTTAATTAAAAGGGATGATGTTAGATTTAAACCAAATAAAGGTTAACTTATTCAATTTAAATGAGATGACCATAGGATTAAATAAATAAAATGATTTATTTAATTAAAATAAGGTGATGATTTAATCAAATAAAGTTGATTTATTTAATTAACAGAGGATTATGATGTATTAATTAAATAAGGATCATTTAATTAAATGGTTAGTAAAGAAGTGATTCAGGAAGAACTGATCTTAGTAAATCAAGATCAAGTGTGCGATATCAATCACGATAATTTGAATGTCTATGTTTTGCCCCTCTTTGAAGTAATGTACCTACTGTGTTGGTTCAAAGAATAATCTTGTTGAGATAAAAATTCAAAAAAATTCTGATTTTTTTAGATGCCCCATTGCTGCCCCAACAGAAGAATTACGCTGGCATACTACCCCCTCGAGAGATCAGACGAAAAGTTCAATTTAAAGGTCAATCTCATGACAAAGAGATTCAAGATGGACATATGGATGGTTATGATGATGATGCAAATGAAATGGATGATGTGATATGCTATGATTATGAGATGTATGGGATGTTATGAAATGCTCATTTTCTTTTCAACATTTTTTCATGTATGATATGCATATATGGATGATATGATGACATGCCTATATGATTATACAATGGATTTAAATGTATGGTTTATGAGATGCTTAGAATAACCAATTTATATTATGTAATGATGAAAAGAAATGCATGCGAGATGATCAGTGTTTCCTATATGATATGATATGATATGCATCATGTTGATGGTTTGTGGATGCAAGATGGATGCATTGATGATGTTTTTGATTAACTGTCATGGAACCATGTTCGTACGGAGAGAAGAAAGAAGAAATGAGATGATGACAAGACCTGATCCAACAAGTCCATGGTCTAATGACACTTTAGTAGATGATATATTGATGATGAGAGATGGATGATGGTGGATTGCTTATCAGGAATTGGAATTTTAAAAGGGCTTACTTACCTTATGTTTCATAACACACATGCACAATGCATCAAGGTATACAAAACCAGGATGGCATTGTGCCTAGTGTGATGCAGTTAAGATATTTCAAACTGTAACACCAGAAATCTGCAAACTTTTATCCTATTTCATCTATATCAGCATGAAGTTAGTTAAAAAAAGAAAGCAAATGAAATGGCATTCTTTATGAAATAATTCCTTATGCTCTATGAATATAACAATAAAACAAACTAATTTAAATCCTAATAAGCATAATGAATAATATATTCCATAGTGGATTGGTGCTATTGTTGAAAATAGCCCTTTCCCAATCCTTGATAGATAAGCTCCATAATGAAAATGCTATGAAGATGGTGGAGTGATGGTGAGGAAAATCAGTTCTCCTAAAGAGAGTGACTTTACATGAGTGATTGTACAGATTGTGGAGATTGTGGAGATTGTGGAGATTGTGGAGATTGTGGAGGCTTTGAACAAGAATGAAGCCTTTTATTTATAGATTTTTTTGATGATGGATTGGCCAAATCGATAAATGTGGGACTAAAAATAGACCAATCAAAGGAGGCCACTTGTCAAGTTGTGATAGGCTGAGGGATGTGCAAGATTTAGGAAATGTGCCCAAGAGAGGGAGATTTCAAATTCAAATTTGAGAGTTAAATGCTGAGTGGGGGACATGTAAGAGTTTATTAATTGCTTTGTTAGATGTACATGCCCACTTGATTTTGAATTCAAACTTGAGGGAATATTCCCCATAAATGCCATGTTGAAAGAAAATAAGGAATTTAATAAATCAATAAATTGATTTATTTGTGCAAGTGGCATTATCTAGAGGATGTGATGGGTGATTAGGTTAGGCTAATTAGGATTAGGTTAGCTTAATGATGATTAGGATGATTATGAATTTTACGACTTAAATATTTGATTTATTTAAATCAGAAAAGGATGGAATATGCATTTGGAGATTTAATAAAGTTTTGCTTATTTAATTAAAGGTTGATGTTAAAGTTTGTTTAATTTTAAATTAATGATCTTAGGAGATGGAAATTAATGAGATTACCTGATGAATGGATGAAGGTGAACTTGATTAATTGATGAATGGACCTAATGCATGATGCTAATTTTGCATGTCTACATTTTTCCCCTCTTCGAAGCAGTGTACTTATTGCGTTGGTTCAAAGAATAAACTTGCCGCGATCAAAATTCAAAAAAAAATTGATTTTTCGGATGCCTCAGTGGAAAGAAGTACACTGGTACATTGCCCCCTCGAGAGATCGAGTGAAAAGATTCAATTTGGGGGTCGATCCCATGATAAAGAGGTTCAAACTGGATGGTTATGGATGATGATGCAAATGAAATGGTTTTAAGATGCTTAGAATAACAAATCTATATTATCCTAAACAACTTAAATGATGATATGATGTGATGATGGATGAGATGGATGATGTGATATGTTGTGATTATGCAATGGGTGATTTATGCAGATGCTTAGACTAACAGATCTATATTATGATGATGATTATGTATGTGAGATGATATGCATAATAGTGATGGTTCGTGGATGTAAGATGGATGCACTAGTGATGATGATTAATTATTCATGACATGATGTTAATGTGGAAAAGATGAAATTAGATGATGACAAGAGGATCCAATAGGCCAACTTTATGAGAGATGATGATGATGATAGATGATGATAGATAGATGATGATTTGCTTATCAAGGATTGGGATTTTAAAAGGGCTACTTACCTTATGTTTGATAACACACGTTGGCATGATGCATCAAGGTATAAAGAACCAAGATGGCATTATTCCTAGTGTGGTGGACTTTGACTCGACAAACAGATAGGAGTATTCTTGTTCACACTTGACATACATAAACTTTGCTACGACGTACCTAACAAAGAAAGTATTCGCCAAGTTATTTTACAAGAACGTCCAACAAGCACAGTAGACAAAAGATAATGATTGTTGCCCCATTCCTATGTCTCTAAATCCCTCGTTCGGATATCATCGATAGGTCCTTGGAATGAGCGCAATAAGATAAATCAAAAGAAAAGATCAAGTATGCAAACAAGCCAATGTTCTTCATACCTCTAGCCAAAAGGAAGTGTTTTGATAGGATAAGAATCCAAAGTGATATCCAAAATGATGCCAATTGTTAGAATGATATATCCTAGGACATACATTGTATAGGATGATGATGGTTTGATAAGTTGATTGATAGGCTGTTGATATAAGTTTGATTGGCATGTCTGCGACTGATCAAGAGTTTGATTTTGTTTTAAAGATTTGTTGTTTGCTTTTGATTTTACGATTGAAGCTTGCTTTTGCTGACTGCTATGATTGTTTCTATTTGTGTTGCCAAAGGATGAAGGTGATGATTAGTTTATTATGGATGATTGATTATTGCGGGTGCAAGCGAGATGGGATGGATGGATTTTTTCAAATATTTGGATAATTTTGACGTTTTGAAATGTTTTGAGGCTATTTTTGGTGTTTTTGAGATTTTTACAAATGTTTTGATTTTTGATTTTTTGAATGTTTTTGGATTTTGAGGTTTTTCGAATGTTTTTGGATTTTGATGTTTTTTGAATGTTTTTGGATTTTGTGTTTTTGAATGTTTTTGGATTTTGATGTTTTTCAAATGTTTTTGGATTTTGATGTCTTGGGGGCTGATCAGAGATGAGCCTTGCCTACATTTAAGCTTGGAGACGATGTAGTTCAGATACCATGTTTTTTATGTCTTTTGACTTTTATGAATGTTTTTGATTTTTTGATATGTTTTGAATGTTTTTGGATTTTCGCATGATTTTGACGATTTGGATATGGACATGTGTGATGATATCAGTGATCTGTTTGGGATTTTGTTGAAGACCAAGCTAAGGTTGACTGATCGAATTGATGGATTGATGATGATGATAACATTGTTGATTGATCAGGATTGATGATGATAACATTGTTGAGGATGCACAACAATGCAAGGATAGTGTTAAGCAACACACAGATATCTTGAGATGATGATGGATGAAAGGATAGTGTTAAGCAACACAAGGATATCTTGAGATGATGATGGATTGATGATGATAACATTGTTGATTGATTAGGATTGATGATGATAACATTGTTGAGGATGCACAACAATGCAAGGATAGTGTTAAGCAACACAAGGATATCTTGAGATTATTATTTTTATTGGATTTGATTGATCATGATTGATGAAGCTTGATTTGGAACAAAATTTGTTCGAATTATTTGATGTGACATTTGAAGGGTGTGTTATATGCGACTGATATTGATTATTTGAATCGATGTTCGATTGAAAGATGAAGAATAATAAGGAATGTCTTCTCGTCAAAATATGCCATGGGCTAGTGATTTGGATTTTTGCTCACAAGTGGTTTGACCAATTTGGTTTCACATTTTCCAATGTTCAGATCGCCACATAAGTTGGAGGGTATAGATCAAGATTTATTCCTGAAACAAGATGCAAGATATCTGCCCCCAATGTCTAGCAATGTGTGGAATGCCATGGATGGATGCTCAGATAGGTGTATGGATGGATGGATATGGTAAGTACGCCAAGGATGCCAAGGATTATCTTGCAATAAGATAAGGTGTTTAGATAAGGAAAGCTCATTGGATAATGCTTCATGGCTCCGATAATGTTGCATAGGATAGGATCAATGAAAATGACCCATGTCAAGGTGTTTTATCGTAAGCAAGCATAAAGTGTGCCCCAAACTTTGTCAAGATCAAGATGACTCAAACTATGGATGCAGATGAATGAAAATGGATTGGATCAATGGTTTATGGATGAATGGATTTATTATGGATAAGATGGATGGAATGCTTGATTTATTATGGATGGGATGAGATGCTTTCACCTAAAGTGGCACACATAGATGCTTGATTCTACACATGATGCATTTTTGCCAGGTTTTCATCATGGTACCTACCCAAAGCGCCACCCATGTGGTTTTCACTAGAGGATGATTTTTTTCTCTTTACTATTTTCAATCCTTTTTCTAATTTTTTTGGATTTTCATATTTTTCAAATGATTTTTTTGGTTTTTTCTAAAAGATTTTAAACTCATGCTGAATCACAAGGCGTTGCTGATGTAGATTCCCCTATCATAATGTGCCATCAATATCATGCCTAAAGGAGTTGCTTTGCTAATATACGTGCACTTGAATGCAACTTTTGGGATTCTTGATCTGCTTTATTGATATCAGGGTTAACTTTGTCTCTATGTGCACATCGTGATAGAGTGCCTTCTAAATCCTTATGATGAAGGGTCGCTGCCAATACCTGGTCAATGTGAGAATTGGATATCATGCATGGAGGCGTGGATGGAGTGTGTTTAGGGATAAGATATGGATTGGTTGATAGCTTGGAATCTTTGACTCTCCAAACTTGGGAAGATGAGCAATGATGGGTGGATACGGAAGTGTGCATGGAATTAGGACCAACTGCTTGATATACTTTATACGTCGCTTGAAAAGCCTACTTTTGCTTTTGTGGACATCTTTGATGGATACTTTTCCCCTTTTTATTTTTCCCCATAGTTTCTTTGACTGATGGAGTTTGATAGGGATAATCTTTCTTTGTATGTTTTGGTATCCATGCATATTTGATTTGTCCATTTTGCTTCTCAGCTTCTTTTGATTTGATAACATTCTTCGTACTTTGATTCAAATCTTCCTTTTAATGTTGGTCCCAATTCGTGGATGGGGTGATGGGTGGATGAAGATTCATGGCGTGACTGGTTGTAGTATTGGCATCAGTTTCTTCATAAAGTTTCTTCATGCTCGCTATGTTGATATTTGCTTGAGACAAAGTTTCCCCCAGTATGGTGGTAGTAGCACCTTCATGCTATGATTCTGCCTATTCCAAAAGATCTTGTTTAGAATGCATTCTCTTATAAATGACCACCATAGGTGATGTTGTTTCAATTTTCTGCTTTGCTAACTCTAGATGTTCTATTTAACTTGTTTCCTTGAGCAGATAATGCTGAATATCTTTATTCATGATGTCCTCAATCTGAGTTTGGGACATATCTGATACGTTGTTGACAACTATATTTTATTGTAGGAATCAATAACCTACTCTTTTTGTGTAATAATATCAAGAGTAAAGGGATCATGTTCTGAATGAAGATCATCTACATGTCCATCCACAGAAAGCATCTCATGGGTAGATGGAGGAGTATGTGCTACATGGATATGATCATCTTGCATAGATAGGAGAGTGTCCATTAGATTATTGTAGTATCTTGAAGATACAAATTCTTGATCTTGAATGATTTCGGAGCTACTTTCGACATGCTTTAGATCAAGTTCTTGACATGGATTGGTTTCAAAGGATGGATTGCTTACAAAGGGTTCTTGGATGTCGTCATTAGGCATGGTGAATGGCTCAATATCCTCTTGATCTTTGAGTGGACTTGGATCAAGTGTCAAGTTGAGGATTCCTTTAGTATCTATAACCATGAGGTCAAAGGGGGTCAACATGTCTTGGAAAGGACCACTCCTAGATTTTGGTGAAAGATGTTGATCATGCTTTGGGATAGATTCTTGAGATATGTCCTCTAACTCATAAGGTGATGTAGAGACATTTTCAACATGATCATAGGTCAATGGATCGTGCATTATGTCAATAGGATCAAATAATCCTAACACTCCTTGAAATAGATCACTAAAAAGTGGCTCTTGATGTATGGTGAGTTGATCATTAGATGGGGTGGAAATATCTTCAAGGTGCTCATCGATGGAGAGATCTTGATCATTGTTTTCAACAATTGTGGTGGAGGGATTTCCAATGTTTTCAACCATAGGGTCAAATGATGTTGAAATTTCTTGAATTGGATCATTGTTGGGTATTGTTGGTGGATTTTGATCATGATTGAAAAATGACTCTTGACCTATGTTGATTTGACCTTTGGACAAGATAGCAATATCTTCTATGTGTTCTTTGATGGATATATTTTAATCATTGCTTTCAGAAATTGTGGGGGGGAGATTGTCAATGCTATCACCAATGGTTGAATGTTCATCGGTATCCCCAATAATTATCATTTTTCATGTTTGTGCTTGTGTTTTTTGGGTAGCTTGAGAGGCTTGGACAGCTTGGGTAGCTTGAGCAGTTTGTGGAGCTGCCTGATATTGTTGAAGCACTTGTTGGTAGGCTTGATGTGCTTTTAGTGCAATGTTACAATATTGACTTATTGCACTTGGTTTTGGTGGTAGTGGTGGTGTATTTGGAATCATGTTGGCTATAGTGATAAGTGGTTGAGATATGATGGGTGTGATAGGGGTGATTGGAGTGATCAAGGTGATAGGAATGGTCGGAATGACTGGGGTGATAGATCCTTGGGAGACTGTATTTTGATTTGTTAGGATTGATGTTGTCATTTGATTAGATACCATTTGTTGGTGTAATGTCGATGGTATATTCCAAGGATTTGATGTGATGGCTTGATTGATGTTAGGTGGATTGATTTGAATGGAGTTATTGTTGCTAGGTAAAGGGGGAAGCCCTAAACCAAGGAATGGTGTTGATATGGGTAATGGTGGTGGAGATGTCTCTTGACGCAATGACTCAACTATTTTGGTAAGTGTATCAATTTCATCTCACCAAATTTTTTCTTGATTTCGATCTTGACTCCCTTGATATAGTTGATTTGGCTTTTGTTTAATTAGATTTGGAGTGTGTACTTGTGTTTGATTTTGGATGATGTTTTGATTTGGGATGACACTCAGATTTGGCATGATAGGTTGAAATTGACCATTGTTCATGTTTGGAATATTCGTATGATTTGCAAATGTATCCATCCCAAAGTTTTTCGGATTCATGTTTTGAAAACTTGTGCTTGGTACATTCTCATTTGGCTTGTAGGGATTTGGTGGGATGACGTTGTTCATTTGAAGGCTCATGCTTTGATTGTTCAGTTGAAAGACTTGTAGGTTTGGATTTAGATCTATCATCAGGAAATGTGTTCCCATCTTTGATTTGGGCATACTCCCACTTGTTGTGCCATTGACATTGGTAGAAGGTAATGATCCCATGTACGGATTGTATAGATGTGAGTTAAGGCTTTGAAAGTTCAATTGATTTGGATTACTCATGATGTATGGATCAAGTTTGTATTCCATGTTCTCCTTGTGTTTTGACCTTGTTGTAAAAGTGACCTCTAAGGTTCTTAGGACTAATGACGAGATGAAGGATGAAAGGGGTGAATGATATGGATGTTTGAATGTTTTAGGAACTTTGGATCAATGCTAGACTTAGGGTTTGATTTTGATTGGTTTGACTTGGATGATGAACTTGTAAACCCTAAAATGTTATATGTTATCCTAGGATGAACTTGTTCAAAGGATTTCTAATTCAATTAAATGCATGAGAAAGGATGCATTCCCACACACCTAATTAAACAAATGATTTTGATTTGATGATTTACCCAAGTCTAGAATGATGTTTTCAAAAGCTCTAAAGTTGTTTCGAGGATAGAGATGATAAATGTTTGGGATGGATGAAGCATTTGATTTGATCCTAAAATGAACCTAAGGACTTGTTTACGAGACCAAGATAGTGAAGAACGTGCCTTTCTCTAAGAGTAATTCAAAATCAAATGATCAATGTTTCCATGAAAACCATAAGATCAAAAGATATCAAGCGCATGTGTGGGGTCCAATTGATTTAATCTTTGCTTAATGGATTCTTTTACCACAAACACACTTTTGATTAGGTTCTCAACTAAATGTCCAATGTCCCAATTTTTTCTTTCATCCCACAAAGTGCATTATGCGGAAATTGAGGAAATCAAGGAAAAGGTTACCTAAAGTTGACTTTAGTAGAAGCAAATTGAGATGAAATCCAAATGTTTAGATGCCTCTAAGGACAAGAATCCCAAGGGCAAGCAATAACATGTGAATTTTTTCAAGGATATTTGCCTCTCCTAAAGGGTTTATAATTTTGATGATCTGTTGAATGTTGGTTTTCCAATGTTTTCGATTAAAGCACTGCGTTTTCAAACTGACTCACATGCAATATAACATCCTAGCTCAATTGGTACATTTTTCTTAGTGGGCTTGCCTCATGCCCTTCGTAGTAGAAGAGATGATTTTACATGCAACCATGGATAAAATATGAAGGTATGTTAAGAATGAAGTCTTAACCTCTATATTTCAACCAAGATTGGACATGGCAAGTAACTTCTTGGAATCTAAGTTCCAATGCACCACTTTCATAAACTCCCTGGATGGACTGGATGGCTACTACAAACAAGGTTCTTAATGATGAAACATTGGGGTCATGGAACCTTGCAAGTGTCCAACAAGCCACTAAAGGCTTTAATCAATCCTACTAGGGGCTCTTATACATTTTACGGTAGTACCCTGTTCTGAAAGACACTGTACGGCTAAGGCCTACATACCATGAGGACTTGACAGTTTAGTCTTATCCATTTATATTCTGGCTCGAATGAAAAATTGGTTGGAGTCACCTTCGAGTTCTCCTTTCGGATGTGTCTCTTAGGAAGGCCCCTCTAAAGGTGACTCAAAGCAATAAAATGCATTTTGAGTGTTTCTCTTGCACCCTAGATCACACGAAGTGCAAGGGGAGAGGATACGCACTCAAAATGCACCAAAGACAAAATCATACAATTCAAACACTTGTTTGTTTTAGCCTCAAAGCAATGATGAGTTCATTTTAAAGCACCAAGATGAAGTGTGAAATTTTCCTTGTTCAATTTGTTAATCTCAAATGAAATCTAGTAAGTGTCTAAGGTTCAATTTTAGCCTAATTTTGAAAGAAAACAATGATATAGTTGGCCTAAAATAGAAAATTAAAGCAGTAAATAAAGGCTCCAAGCATTAAAAAATGCTTAATGAATTTTAGTTTCAATGTTCGATTCTCCAAGATTCCTCCAAAGATTGCCTCTTATGCTTCAATGTTGTAAGTCCTTTGCGGGAACAAAAATGCTCCTCCTTCCTCCTTTCGTTTCATATTAAGAAAGAAAATCAAGTTATTCAATTAAAATCATTGTAAGTACTAACTTCAAGTAATAGAATGATTTTAAATGAAATGGCTAATAAGTGAATCATCAATAAATGGATTATCAACAAATAAGTGAATCTCCCCCCCTCCTTCGTTTTCCTTCTTCCTTTGTTTTCCTTTTGATTTTCCTTGTTTTCCTTCTTCCTTTGCTTTCCTTGTACCTTGTTTTCCTTTGTTTCCCTTTGACACCTTTTCCTATATAAGAAGAAAAGAAAAATTGTGTGACAACCAAGTTTTTAAACTAAGTTTGTTTTTAAGCATTAACTTAAATGATTTTAAATAAAATGCATTTAAGAAATGAATTTATTTTCTAATGCAATTCCAAAATGAACTTATAAGCATGTGTGAAAGATACAACCATCTAGTTAGCCATAAACTTAAAGTCAACAAGGATTGCAATACCCCCTAAGGTAAGAATCATTGTGTTTATTAAAGAGCTTTGAATAATGGATGAAGTGAATGAAAATCCCCTTTATTGCATTGGAGAGTGACTAGGTAGGATACCTTAAGAGTTGGTTTTGAAATGGTTTATCCTAAATAAGAGCCTCATACCAATTGTGAAGTCAAAAAAGTGTAGATCTCTTGCAAAAATTACTGTCAAGTTCTTTGAAAGCCTAAATAAATGACTATCTAGGAAGGTGAAGTTTGACTTTAATTAGGGAAGCTAGGCAACTTACAGGTTTGATCTCCCTATTAAAGAAAATGGCTCCAGCCTATCCAGCTATCTTACCATTAATGACCCATCAAAAGGTCATGATATGAAAGCGCGTGTTGAAAGAGTGAATGAAAGTTAGAATATAGTGCGAAAGAAATTGTGATTCACCTTACAGTTGGCTATGTTAATGTGTCCTGAGAATAAAAATAGAAAAAACAGCAAACACACATGAAAATCTAACTTCACAGCCTCAAACGCCAAAATTACGCGCCTTTTCACCAGTCTAAGGGCGCACTTATCAGGACTGCGCAGTCAATCTTGATTTATTAAATTCAAAACTTTAAGTAGATGTCAGTGGTAGGTGTAAAGTTAAATTTGATATCTTTTACCAGCATCCTCGCCGCTATTTCCTTTAATGCCATTAAAGGCCGCACTTATCAGGATTGCGCAAATCAACTTGTGATTTAGTAAATTCAAAACTTTAAACGGATGTCAGTGGCAGGTATGAAGCTGAATTATGAACCTTTGTTAGCATAGACCTATATAAAAAAATGTAGCTCCTTTGACAAGAGGTCTCAATCAGAGATTATCTTATAGAATGCATTGATTGCAGGATTGGCGTGCAGACTGAACATGGTCTTCATACTGCACCATCACCTATTAGAAGATGCCTGAGGTAGAACTTGGTCTTCACAGGAATGCAAGACATTGCAGGATATGCACAAAACAAGTTGATGTTCGCGCAAAGGATGTTGCACAGAGAAATGGAAGCTTGGTAAAGAATGTTTGAATTCTACGGATGGATAGACAAGCCAGATAAACTTCCTAACAAAAGAACATTAATATGTATGAACTAAATGACAAGGATAAAGACAAGGCACGTGAACTTACTGGCAGGAGGTATAGACAAAGCGTATGAACTAAAACCCTGATAGAATGTGTAAGTGAGAGACTAGTACGCACTTTACCTATGGTCTGGTGTGACTCATATTCATAATGTTAATATGCGCATACCTCTTGGCTGTGTAAGTGAAGAAGTATAAATCCAAATTTATATTGATGATAGCCACATGTTGCAAAGCATGGGACTTCTTTACCTTACTGTCAGGTCTCCACAGTACCTTTTCAAAGACGGAGACATACCCATCTGTTTGATGCGTGCCAATTTTTGAAATTCAAATTGGCTTTGCCCTCTGAAACAATAACTAGAATTTTATTTCCTGCAACCATATACAATAGCTCTGTAGCAAGGCAGTCATAAGAAGAATAAATGAAATGTTAATACCACTTGTGATACTCACATTAGATGATACTCATAAATGAACTCGGGAGCTTTCCTGGATCGAATACATCTCTTGGGGCGACATCTTATCACATCCAACTTCTAAAGCAGGAGAAAGTAATCTTTATACTTCTGATGTTTCTTTGCTCTCCTCCTGTCATAACCGCCATTTCCATTTCATTCAAAAGAAGGCTTTACCAGCATACTCCCAGCCTCTATAAATTTCTTTTAAATGCTGCAATAGCTAAAAGGCATATTAGATGTCAAACTATAAAAGATAGAGCAGTGTTGTAAAAAACAAAAAAAGAATACAAAGCTATCATCGATAAATCAAGAATCTTATGTAAGAAATGTAGCCAAAAATGATCCAGGATAAGTCAAAAATAGAAGGAAGCTTTAGAAATGAAGACTTTAAAGCTAGAATAATGATGCAGCCTCATTCAAATCATGTGCAACATTATAATCTTGATTCAGCGTTCAACACAGCCATCAAAGGAGCACAAAATAATCAAAATGAGACTCTTGGTCCATCCCCTAAGACTTTATCACCACAGTTAGTGCCGAGCTAATAAACTTTTGAATGCACCAAAATTGACAAAATAAACGGTGGGCGCCAAATGTAACACCAAAAATCTGCAAACTTTTATCCTATTTCATGTATATCAGCATGAAGTTAGTTAAAAAAGAAAGCAAACGAAATGGCATTCTTTATGAAATAATTCCTTATGCTCTATGAATATAACAATGAAACAAACTAATTTAAATCCTAATAAGCATAATGAATAATCTATTCCATAGTGGATTGGTGTTATTGTTGAAAATAGCCCTTTCCCAATCCTTGATAGATAAGCTCCATAATCAAAATGCTATGAATATGGTGGAGTGATGGTAAGGAAAATTAGTTCTCCTGAAGAGAGTGACTTTACAAGAGTGATTGTGCAGATTCTAGAGTTGTGGAGATTGTGGAGATTCTGGAGATTCTGGAGATTCTGGAGGCTTTGAACAAGAATGAAGCCTTTTATTTATAGATTTTCTTGATGAGGGATTGGCCAAATCGATAAATGTGGGACTAAAAATAGACCAATCAATGGATGCCACTTGTCAAGTTGTGATAGGCTGAGGGATGTGCAATATTTGGGAAATGTGCCCAAGAGAGGGAGATTTCAAGTTCAAATTTGAGAGTTAAATGCTAAGTGGGGGACATGTAAGAGTTTATTATTTTCTTTGTTGGATGTACATGCCCACTTGATTTTGAATTCAAACTTGAGGGAATATTCCCCATAAATGCCATGTTGAAAGAAAATAAGGAATTTAATAGATCAATAAATTGATTTATTTGTGCAAGTGGCATTATCTAGAGGATGTGATGGGTGATTAGGTTAGGCTAATTAGGATTAGGTTAGCTTAATGATGATTAGGATGATTATGAATTTTAGGACTTAAATATTTGATTTATTTAAATCAGAAAAGGATGGAATATGCATTTGGAGATTTAATAAAGTTTTGCTTATTTAATTAAAGGTTGATGTTAAAGTTTGTTTAAATTTAAATTAATGACCTTAGGAGATGGAAATTAATGAGATTACCTGATGAATGGATGAAGGTGAACTTGATTAATTGATGAATGGACCTAATTCATGATGCTAATTTTGCATGTCTACACAAACATCTCAAACCAAAACATAAAAAGGAAAGCCTTCCTATGTGGTCAACAAGACATCTAAAACACCCTGCCTACAAACGAAACAAAGCACACATGACCAAAGTTATATTACAAGAATATCCAACAAGCACAATAGACAAAAGATAATGATCATTGCCCCATTCCTTTCTCTCAAAATCCCTTTGTTTGGACATCATCGAGAGGTCATTGAAATGAGTGCAATAAGGTAAGTTAAAAGACAAAGATCAAGTAAACAAACAAGCTAATGTTCTTCATACCACTAGAGAAGACTAAACTACGGTGATGCCTGATATTGATGTCCATTCTAGGAAGGATGTATCCTAGGACATGATGATATCAGATGATTTTTGGATTGACTGGATGATGGGCTATTGATACCAAGAGTTAACCAACTTGTTTACTTACTAACCTCGACTTGAGACTTTGACGTTGTAAGTTTTCACTTTCAATTTGCTACATTTGTTTCAGATTGTTTCACCAAAGGTTGGGGTGACAATGAATTATTATGAGTGGATGTTTATTACAGGTGAATGCAAAATGGGATGGATGGATTTTTTCAAATATTTGGATTTTTTTGATATTTTTGAAATGTTTTGAGGCTGTTTTTGGTATTTTTCAAGATGTTTTGCAAATGTTTTGAATTTTGAATTTTCCAATGTTTTTGGTTTTTATGAGATTATATGAATGTTTTTGGATAATGTGTCTAAGGGGCCCATCAATAATGGCCTTGCCTATGTTTAATCTGAAGACGACGTAGTTTGGATACCATGTTCTTGACATTTTCTGACTTTTTGACCTGTTTTGGGATTTTGATATGTTTTGGATGTTTTTGGATTTTTGCATGATTTTGAAAATATGGATATGGACATGTGTGATGATATCACTACTCTATTTTTGGATTTTGTTGAAAACCAAGCTAAGGTTGATTGATCGGATCAATGGATTGATGATGTTAACATTGTTGAGGATACACAACAATGCAAGGATAGTGTTTAAGCAACACGAAGATTGGGATGGATATCCCGAGATGATGATGGATTGATGATGATAACATTGTTGAGGATACACACCAATGTAAGGATAGTGTTAAGCAACATGAGGACTAGGAAGGATATCCTAAGATGATGATGGATTTATTGGATTTGATTGATCGAGATTTGTGAAGCTTGGTTTTGGAACAAAGGTGTTTGAATGATTTGATGTGATGCTGAAGCACACATTAGATGTGACTGATATTGATTGTTTGGATTGATGTTCGATGAAAGATAAAGCTTGATAAGGAACATCTTCTTGTCAAAATGTGCCATGGGCTAGTGATTTGGATTCCTGCTTACAAGTGATTTTGACCAATTTGATTTCACATTTTCCAATGTTTGGATCACCACATAAGTTGGAAGATATATATCAAGATTTATTCCCAAAGTAGGATGTACATATCTTCCCCAATGTCTAGCAATGTATGGAATGCCATGGGTGGTTGTTGGGATAGGTGTATGGATGGATGGATATGGATTATCTTGCAATAAGATAAGGTTTTCAAATAGAGGATACTCATTTGGATAGTGCTTCATGGCTTAGATAACATTGGGTATGATAGGATCAATGAAAATGACCCATGTCAAGATGTTGACCATAAGCAAGTGTAAAGTGTGCACCAAACTTTATCAAGATCAAGATAATTTGGAAGATGGATGTAGATGGATGAAAATAGATTGGATCAATGGTTTATGGATGAATGGATTTATTATGGATGAGATGGATGGAATGCTAGATTTATTATGGATGGGATGAGATGCTTCCACCTGAACTAGCACACGTAGATGCTCGACTCTACACATGATGTCTGTTTGCCAGGTTTTCATCATGGTACATGTCCAAAGCGCCACCATAGTGGTTTTCACTAGAGGATGATTTTTTCCTTTACTATTTTCAATTCTTTTTCTGATTTTTTTGGATTTTCATATTTTTTTATTTTTTTGTATTTCTCTATGAATGATTTTTAAGCTCATGTTGAATCACCTAGTAGTGTTGATGTAGATGCTTCTTTCATAATGTTCCATTGATATCCTAACTGAAGAAGTTGTTTTTCCAAGATATGTGCACTTGAATACAACTTTTGAGATTCCTGATCTACTTTGTTGATACCGGAGTTAACTCTGTCTTTGTGCTCACATCATAATAGGATGCCTTCTAAATCCTTATGATGAAGGGTGGATGCCAATACATGGTCAATGTAAGAATTGGATATCATACGTGGAGGTGTGGATGAAGTATATTTAGGAATAGAATATGGATTGGTTGATAGTTTGGAATCTTTGACTCTCCAAACTTGGGAAGATGAGCAATGATGGGTGGATATGAAAGTGTGCATGTAATTAGGACCAATTGCTTGATATACGTTGTACATCACTTGGGAAGCCTTATTTTGCATTTTTGGACATCTTTGATGGATATTTTTCCCCATAGTTTCTTTGACTAATGGAGTTTGATAGGGATACTCTTTCTTTGTATCTTTTTGGTATCCATGTGTATTTGATTTGTCTATTATGCTTCCCAACTTCTTTTTCTTTGATAATGTTCTCTGTATTTTGATTCAATATTTCTTTTGATGTTGGTCCCAATTCATGGATGGGGTGATGACATGACTAGTTGTAGTATTGGCGTTGGTTTCATCATAAGGATTCTTCGTGCTCCCTATGTTGACGTTTGCTTGAGACGAAGTTTCCCCCAGTATTGTGGAGGTATCACTAATATGTTTAGATCCCTTAATTACCAAATAACCAAGACCTTGAAGCTTAGGATTGCCAATAATCTACACTGGTTCTAGGATACCCTGTTCATGTAGGCCTAATCCTCTTCCTTGATAATTCATCTGTTGAAACATTTTATTTGCAATAAGATATGATTTACCTTGGAAACAAGGTTCTACTCCTCTACTTTGTTGTGGATCTTCAAAGGTGATAGCTTCTTCATTGATAAGATAGTGTGCCCTAAAAAATGTAAGTGATCCAAGTTTATAAGTGATAGGATCCTCCATAAGTGGGATAACTTCCTGATTCATATCTTTGGCTTGATCTTGTGAAATATCAGATTTGAATGCTTCTTCAAGAGGTGTTGATGATTCACTATCCATGCAAAAGTATCCCTCATGATTCATTTTTGATATGCCTTCATAGGATGTTTCTGATTCACCACTTCTATTGAAGCCTTCTTCATGACCCATTTCTGATATGTCTCTAGATTTTTTGATATCTTTATCATGTGTACAAATGTTAAGAGTAGGAGACTCTTGTTCCTTGTTAATGATATCAAGAGCATGAGACTCTTGTTTTTAGTGAAGATCATCTACATGGCCATTAGGAGTAAGCATCTCATGGGTAGATGGAGGAGTATGTGCTATATGGATAGGATCATTATATGCGACATCTTGTATATATAGAAGAGTGCCCATTAGATGATTGTAGTATCGTGGAGATACAAATTCTTGATCTTGGTTAATATTAGAACTACTTCCGATGTACTTTGGATCAATTTATTAACATGGGTTAGTTTCAAAGGATGGATTGCTTATAAAGGGCTCTTGGATATATTCATTAGGCATAGGAAGTGGCTGAATATCCTCTTGATCTTTGGGTGAATTTGGGTCAAGTGTTGAGTTGAAGATTCCTTCAATATCTTTAACCATGAGGTTGAAAGATGCCAATATGTCTTGGAAAATACTATTGCTAGAGGGTGATCCCACAATATTGGTTTACAATTTTTGGCCAAACTGGGCACTGAAATAATTTTTTTTAACTAAATCTTCAATTTTGGGCACCTATAGCGACTAAATTGTGAGGAATTTGAAGATGATGCAAACTATAGTTTCATGACAATTTGTCTATAGATTCTAAATAATTTTTTTTCAAAATTTTTGGAATCAAATTGCACTTCTTTTTCCATCTCCCTTGAAAACTAATTTTGTTTAGAAAACAACATTTTAAAAAATTATGCTCACTGTATAATGCATAACATTTTTTTACATAAAGGATAAAATTATAATTCTTGAAAATTTAGATTTGTAACTCTAATATCTAGTGCTTCCACTTTGTTAGATAGCTTTTTATTGAATATTTTTTCTTTAATTAATTTTCAAAGTCAAACCAATTACAATTCAAACATAGCGCGACCGTATAATGCGTAATTTTTTTTGTATGTATTGAAATTAAATTTTTCTTTTTTTGTTGGATCAAGGACTCCAATATCTAGTGCACTCATATTTTTCAAAAAAAAATTGATAATTTGCTATTTTTCCACATTTACAAAAAAAAGAGTTTGATTTTCAGTGAAAAACCTGCATTCACAAGAAATAAAAAATAAATATAATAATAAAATTAAATTTTATTAAAATTATACCTTTTTGGAAGCTTATAATAAGGACTACAAACTTAAAAAAAAAAAAAATTTAAATGAATTCATTTGATCCCCCAAAAGGTAAATCTAAAGTGTTTTTTTATCAGCATTTTGATTGGTGTAAAGGAGACTTAATTATAGGTATGGTTTAAAACTAGCAGGGTTATGTCCAAGGGGGCTTGGTCTAAGGTGGTTTGATCAAACCATGTTCAATTGGAATCCTTTAAATGGAACATTTCAAGGCTTAAATCATTATATTTTCTAAAATTATGTGATTTCAACAAAAATTAGGATCTCCCAGAAATTGTAAACCACTATTGTGACAACACCCTAGACTTTGGTGAAAGATGTTGATCATGCTTTAGAATAAATTCTTGAGATATGTCCTCTAACTCATTAGGTGATGTAGAGACATTTTCAACATGAGTATTGGTGGAAGGATCACTGATTATAGGATCAAATAATGTTAACACTCCTTTGAATAGATCATTGTTGGATATTGTTGAGGGGTATTTATCATGATCAAAAATTGATTCTTGATGTATGTTGATTTGATCTTCAAATTAGGTAGATACATCTTTAAGGTTCCCATTGATGGATAAATATTGATCATTGTTTTCAATAATTGTGGTGGAGAGATTGTCACTGCTATCACTAGTGGTTGAATCTTGATCATTATCCTTAATAATTATTTTTCATTGATCAATAAGGTCTTGGATGATATTTTTGAGTCGAATACAATTTGATGTTGTGTGTCCCTTTATTTTTTGAAAATAACAAAGGTGCTTCTTGTTATACCCTTGTGGTTTAACTTGAGGCTCTTGATAATTTTCGTAAAAGGGGATTTTGATGAGATTTTCTTGTACCAACTGTTGCATGACCAATTCAATTGGTCCCCCAAGTGGTGTGTAGTTTCATTTGTCACCCTGTGAGATTTGTACTTTAAATTGACTTTGTGGTGATTGATTAAATTGGAGATGTGGTGATTGATCTTTGAGATGTGGAGGTTGGGTTTGTTGTTGATGTTGTTGATCTTGATATCCAACCTCTTGACATTGGAGATATTGTTCTTGATGTGGTTGTGGACACAACTCAATTCTTTGATAACATGGTTTAACCACTTGAAGAGTGTATTGATTTTGGGGTGGAGATGTCTCTTGGTGCAATGAATCAACTATTTTGGTAAGTGTAAAAATTTGATCTTGATTTTGATCTTGACACCCTTGATATAGTTGATTTGGTTTTTGTTCAAGCAGATTTGGAATTTATACTTATGGTGTTTGTATGGGATCATGGAAAAATTGATTTTGGATAATGTTTGGATTTGGAATGATGTTTAGATTTGGAATTATAGCTTGAAATTGAACATTGTTTTGGTTTGGAAACATATTGCCTTGATCTAGGTAAATTTGATTTTGCATGGTGTTACCTTGACTTGGATCAATACATGGAGTCGTTAACATCTTGTTTGAACTTTGAACATCATCTGTATGATTCAAAAAAATATCTACCCCAAAGTTTACCAAGTGTGGATTTGAAATGTTCATGTTTGGTAAACTTGTACTTTGTATATTCACATTTGGCATGAATGGATTTGGTGGGATAATGTTTTTTTGTTGAAGACTCATGTATTGATTGTTTGGTTGATAGATTTGTAGGTTTGGACTTTGATTTAAATCTACCATAGGGAAAGGTTTTCCAAAATTTAGATCAAGGGTATACTCAAATTTGTTGTACCATTTATGTTTGTAGGAGATAGTGATGCAATGTATGGACTATATAAATATGAGTTTTGATAATCCATTGGTTTTGTAAGGCTTTGATAGTTTTGTTGACTTAGATTACCTATGATGTATGAATCAAGTTTATATTCCATTTTTTTCTTGTGTTTTGACCTTGTTGACCTCTAAGGAATTTAGGACCAATGATGAGATGAAGGATGAAAGGGTGAGTGATATGGGTGTTGAACTTTTAGGAACTTTGGATCAATGCTAGACTCTAGGATTTTTTATTGAATTGGTTTGATTTGATTTGGATAATGGACTTGTAAACCCCAAGATGTTGGATGTTATCTTGGAATAAACTTGTCCACAAGGTGATAATTTAACTAAGTGTGTGAGGAAGGATTCATCCACACACACCTAACTAAATAGATGATTTTGATTTGGTTTAAGGATGTTCCCAAATCTAGATAATGATGTTCCCAAAGCTCCAAAGTTGTTTGTGGGGATGATAAATTTTTGGGATGAATGAAGTGATTGATTTTGATCCTAAATGAACCTAAGAGGGACCTTGTTTATAAGACCAAGAAAGTGAAGACCATGCTTTTCCCTAAGAGTGGTTCAAACCATATGACCAAAAGAGACCAAACACATGTGTGGGGTTCAATTTGAGTTAATCTTGATTAATGGCTTACTTTTTACCACAAACACTTTCTTGCTTAGCTTTTCAACTAAATGTCTATTTCTCAAAAAAAATTCATCCCACGAGGTCCATTATGTGGAAATCAAGAGAATCAAGGCAATAGTTTCCTAATGTTGACCTTGGAGAAAACAAATTGAGAAATAGGCCCAAGTATTTAAAAGCCTCTAAGGATAAATCCCCAATGACAAGCAGTAATACTTGGAATTTTCAATGGTATTTGCTTCCTCTAAAGGGTTTCAAATTTGATGACCATTGTTGAATGTTTGTTTTCCAATGTTTTAGATTCAAGCAAAGTGTTTTGATTCCAAATGATGCACAACCCTAGGATAGAAGAGACAATATTTGTTGAATCCCCACTTGGATACACCAGATGCGCTTATTTAGAGTGGATGAATAGAAGCTTGACCACACTGGATCCCCTCCATGACACACACTTCTTGAGTCATCCAAGCTTCATTTCTCATGAATCTCTCATGACAAACTTTTCATCTCTACAAAGAATCGCAAAAATGTGGGGCGGCTTCAGAGGTCCAACCTCTTGCACCAAGAAATATAAAGGGATTTTGGCTTACTATCACAAGAAGGTTTTAGTATGGGCATCCGTTTGACAGAGATTACACATACGACAAGTGACCATTGCTTCCCAACTTGTTGATATAAGCCCTCGTGATACTTGAACTTTCCTCAAGTATTTGTATTTATATACTGGGTGGAAGTGGCTTGGCTTTAGCCTATTCCTGATTTGGGTCGTTCCCTTGGGGTGAGTACTTTTTCCCACCAAGGAATGCCCTCTAAAGGTAAAAAAAAACATGCAATTACATCTGTAGTTTGATCAATCTTTGTTTGCATGAACAAAGAGAGAACACATGCAATATACTTAACTCACACTAACAAGATTTTGTTCAATTTTAAAAGCCCAAATTGAAATGTGGAGACAATCTTTTTGACAACCTAATATCACTAAAATGCTTTTGATTCTCAAGATCACCGTGAAGCACGAGAGAAGTGCATACACATTTTGATGGCATTAGTTTGTAAAAAATATTACAAAACAAGATAAGAACATGTTCATTTTAGATCCTTGAAGACAATTGTGAGCTCTTTTTATAGCACCAAAATCAAGTGTTTGAAGTTTCTTGTTCAATTTTTAAGACCCAAAATCAAATCTAGTGAGTTTCTAAGGTTCTTTTTAACCCTTTGATTGTTCTTTTTAAAGCCCAAACGAAATTTACTTGAGTCCTAAACTGAAAGGTAGCAATATTTCCAAAGATTGGGTTATAAGTATCCCTAAAGTGTTTAAAAACACTTGTTACAATGAGTATCAAATGTTTTTTCTTTCACTTCCATTCTCCATGATCTTTTAAAACCTACAATCCAAGCTCCAAATGTTAGATGAAATCAAGAAACAAGAAGATATGAGGGTTAGATAAATGATTAAGCATAGAAACCCTAAAACTTAGACCAAGTTTCATTGTGGTTTGACATTAGGTGAAAATTTGAAAATTTTAACTCTATCAAAGTTGAGAAGCACCTACACCATTGGATAGCTTATGAAATTATACCCCATTTAAAAAAAAAGCTCTGAAAAAGACCAAAATATGACCAAGATACAGTCATTTTAACATTGAGTGCAAAAGCAAGAAAACAAAGGCAGTGTCGCTATTTGAGTGCAAACAGTGACGCTGGAATGATTGTGTTGCTGTTTGAGGATTTGAGTGTCACTCTGCTAAATTCAGCTTCACTTTGTGGAAAAATAGAGACTGCATATGTGTCACTATTTCCTCCAGTGTCATTGTTTGACCTGGAAAGACAAAAAATAGAAAAAATGACA
The DNA here is from genome assembly GCA_007258455.2 of Sequoia sempervirens. NCBI lineage: Eukaryota > Viridiplantae > Streptophyta > Pinopsida > Cupressales > Cupressaceae > Sequoia > Sequoia sempervirens. The sequence continues at coordinate 571,462,084 of VDFB02271358.1, forward strand.
TAAATTGCCAAAAAATGTGTTAATTTTTGAGATTTGTGCCCTCCTTCTAGTGCCAAAATGTGAATGGTTGCTCTAGACCTACTCATACATAGACAAACAACACAATGTTAGTCAATAAACACATCTAAAACAATCATTCCCCATGCAATTCATTCAAATGCCAAGAACAAGAAACAAAGTGGTATTAACCAAATGAAAGCTACTAAATCTTGCTCAAAACATTCAAACCCTCAATCCCATGTAGGAATTGGTGCTACTTTGATGTGGAAAGTGTTGCAAGGTGTGACCCTTGGTCTCCTCTTCCTGTGGTAGGCGTAGTCCAACGCGACACTTGGGCTTCATGACATGGTTTAATTTCCTCCTGTGGATCTTGATCTTGTATAAATCCAGCAGTTGTATCAGGCATTAATAGGTCGATCTTTTGGTGCAACGACAATCATCTTTGCAATAATTAGTATCAGAGCCGAGGTCACAGGTTTGAACCACGTGCTTGCGCGGGGGGGATTGTTGCAAGGTGTGACCCTTGGTCTCCTCTTCCTGTGGTAGGCATAGTCCAGCATGGCACTTGGGCTTCGTGACATGGTTTAATTGCCTCTTATGGATCTTGATCTTGTATAAATCCAACCATTGTATCAGGCATTAACAGGTCAATCTTTTGGTGCAATGACAACCGTCTTTGCAACAAAAAGTAACCCTTTCCCAATTCCTTGCAAGCTTTGATGATGAACAATGTGATCCTTGATGAAAATTCTCAATAACCTAGCTATGGTGATGAAATGCTATGATAACTTTGATGAAAGTGGATGAACTTTGCTTCTAATTTGTGGATAATGACTTCAATCCCTCAAGTTGTGGATCAAATGCCTAAGATTGTGGATCCAAAATCAATGGAAGAGACCTCCATTTATAGGAAATAAGGATGGAGGAAAGAGAAAAAAGGATGAATGTGGGACTAAAGATGAACCAATAACAATGTGCCACTTGTCAACATGCTATTGAAGAGAGGTGGAGCACATTTTGATCAATGTGCATGATAAATGCAATTAGGTGGAAATTTGAAATTTGAAAGATGGCTTGCACAAGAGGGGATGTAAGAGGAGTTAATGCCACTTGGCTCAAGAAAAAGAACTTGTAAGAGATATAAATGCCAAGTTGGAGGAAAAGTCCCTTTGGAGGGAGATTTCAAAATGAAGGAATATTCCAAACAGATGCCATTTTGAATGAAAATGTGGGATTAAGTAAATCAAATAAATTGATTTAGATGTGCAAGTTGCAAAATCTAGAGGATTTGATGGATTAGAGTTAGAGTTAATTAGGATTTAATTAACTTAGATGGAGATTAGTTTGATTTGACATTTGACTTAGATTTTTAGATATATTTAAATCAAATGAGAGGAATAATGAATATTAGATTTAATTAACTAAAGTTTGATTTATTTAATTAAAATGGATGATATTAGATTTAAATCAAATAAAGGTTAATTTATTCAATTTAAATGAGATGACCTTATTATTAAATAAATAAAATGATTTATTTAATCAAAAGAGGAAAGTTAGGATTAATTAAAAAAATGATTTATTTAATTAAAAGAAGGTGACGATTTAATCAAATAAAGTTTATTTATTTAATTAACAGAGGAATTGTGATGAATTAATTAAATAAGGATCATTTAATTAAATGGTTAGTAAAGAAGTGATTCATGAAGAACTGATGTTAGTAAATCAGGATCAAGTGTGTGATATCAATCAGGATAATTTGAACGTCTACACATACATCCCTAGTCAGAGCCACTGGTGGAACCCTAAATTTTCATTGTCCCACTGGTTCCATGGTCAAGCCTGTGACTGACTCTTCCTTGTTGTCATTAGGGTTTAGGGTTTTTATTTATCTGATTTACTTATACCCTTGATCCTTCTATTGGCTTATGTTTGCTCATTGACTAGTTGCATCAGGTCACCAATTAATTAATTGGCATTCTATGGCCTTTGCTATCATCGTTTTAACCGACCCCATCATTCAGGTCACCCACCGAGCTTAGGAGGTCCCTCTTTTCAGAACAAATTATTCCCGCGTGCACTTTATCAACACTCAGGTCTATCACTGGCAATTCATCACCCATCGCACATTGTTTTGAAACCACCCATGTCCATCCCACGACGAGTGATGCTTTATATTTTTTACTATCGATGTTCATCGCCTGTCATGTGATGCATCCTCACTACTGGAAGGTAACCCATGATGACCGATGCAGTTAAGTATTTAACCTATCGCTCACCTTAGCACTATCATTGGTTGTCTTGTGTAGCCTAACGGTGAACTCACAACTGCCGATGGGTTGAGTTACTCTCCATTAGGTGGGCTTAGTCTATCACAAGTTGGGATTGCTCAATGAAGACTGAACAAGCGATGAGAGATGGGATTTCAATGTCCAGCTAGGATCCCTATGCAATCAAAATCAAAGGTTGATATCTCATCACTGGCTTCTAAGCCATCGCTTGATGCAGTCCCAGAGCAGAACTTGAAGGCATGATGAGTGATGTGATTGGGTTTATGGCCAAGATCATCCCATGATTATCAGGACCGATGGTGGATAGGTTGAGGATGATGGAGTAAGGATGCAGATGGGAATGTGGAAACTTTAAAGCACCTCATTTTTATTTAGATAAGTATGATCAATAAAGTAAGTGGCGATCCTTAATGAGCCTCATTGATCAAGTTTTAAATCCTAGACGATTGATGGCTGAGATTCAACATACAACGTTTGATTTTATGCTCATGCGAGCAAGCCAAGATGGCCATTAATTGCAACTAGCCTCGAATTCCTCTATTTAAGGAGGATTTTTTGTAGCTTTTTTGATCATTCATAAATTATCAAGGCACAAAATTGATTGCTGCGAGTACTGGAGGAACAATTTTAGAGTATTGAAGGAGGTATTGTAAAGCTGGTTGCATGGTATCTTTTGGTATGTAAGTGTGCATGCATATTGTATTGTTGTTGCAGTTCAGTAGTATTTTGTGTCTAGTTCTTTTGGGGTTTTCATTTCTTGTGCATGGGAATTCTCTGAAAGTTGTGGTATTGGCTCTGGTTAGTATTGTACTCTAGGAAAATGAGTGAGCCAAGTACTCCCACTACATCGGTCCAAAGGTCCAGAAGATTAAATATGTAAGAACCAGTTGCATATGTGCCTGAGGAAAAATCTATTATGGTAGAAACACCAATTTTCCCAAAAGTAAAGAGGAGTGTTCGAAGGAAGGTTGAGAAAATTACTGTCAAGAGTACTTACAATATTAGAAATAGGACTAGTTCATAAAAATTAGTCATGTCTAGAGGAAAAGGACCTATTGAGTTTGTGAAAGAATTAACGAGTTTGAGTACGGGTCTTAGGGTTTATTCAAAGAAGTCCAGTGCTCCTATTCTAATTTCTGATAATTCTTCAAGCGAGGAGGGGGGAGCTGGCCTCGACTCTGGCCATTGCCCTATTTCTCTTATGCCTTATGATGACTTAGATGATGAGATAATTGTCACAACTCCACTCTCTATCGAAAGGTCAGTGAGGGTGTTTATTTGATGACTAACAAGGACAAGTAACACTCATATTCTCTTTTTAATGATGTTCGGGTTTTTGGGGTGCTATGGTGACTTGACTTCCATGTGGTTGGTCCATTGGTTCATGCCATTGATAATGATGGTGGTTTCTCTGGTATTGGTGAACATGCCAATTTTGATGACACCTTTTGGAAGGCTTGTGTGGCTTATTCGACCAATGGCTTGGCACTCTTTTTTCCTTTTTTCTTTCACGTGGTGAAGGAATGATTGAAATGTAATGGTTCAAGAACTGACCCTAACAAAATGAAATTAATTTTGAAATTATTGTGAAATGTAATTGTAACAAGCCCGATGCTTATTGCTCGCTTAATCTATAAAAGGGATTTCAAGGCTCATTATAGTGGTTGAAATTTTGAGTCTAGGACGATCTAGGTAAAATGCAGAATAGAAATGTAATACAGAAAGCTTGATGAATTTGTTGGTTGATTGTCTTAGTTATAGGTTTTATATGTAATAATCTTTTAATAGTTTTACATGAATGACTGATATTGAAACAAATCTAAATTCCAAAGCATGTACTCTCCTTTGTATAATTTTGTAGATTATAAATGAAATTATCAAGGATCTTTTTCATTTCTCGTCAATGTCTTAATTGAATGCATGGCTCTGTTTCTTTGTTTTAGCTCAAAGGGTTAATTAAAATGCTTAAGGGTAGTCATTGGTTTGTAATAAATTGTGAAGAATTTGATAAGAAGTTAAGTTATGGATATTGTGAGTTTTTCGTATTGCAAAGCTTTACAAAAATAGTCCATCCATTTAAGAATAAAATCATTTGTGTATTACTAAGTATTTCATATTTGACTCCATTTACCTGATTGATGAGGCACTGGTCTTTTGTCAAGAATTCATGTAATCATATAAATTTGCAATACGGCTAGTCGTAGGTTCAAATTAGAAAAATGCTTATCCAAATCATATCAATTCTGAAATGCAATTTTAAAATACACCTTCATTCCTAGCACATGAATAATTATTTACTCAAAGATCCACCAAATCCTTAGTGAATTTTGTTTATTTGCATGTATTAGGAACCCATATGTATAGAAGTGTTCTCCATTTTAACCAATTAAAATGAACACAATCAGGAAATACCCTCCCTGGTCCCACAGAACCTAAAGTGTAGGAGTAAAGACTTTAAAATCCTTTACTCGTTGTGTTGGACAAGTTAGCCTAGGGATGTCTTGAGCATAGGGGTTGACTACCCTTTATAGAATTCTAGGGTTCACCTGGAAAAAACACCAACACAACAGAAGAAGAATATGTTGCAGCAGGTGCATGTTGCACTCAATTCTTATGGATGAATCATACATTAAAGGACATCAAAGTTGAGTACAATGAACCTGTATTGATTCTCTATGACAATTCTAGTGATCCACTCCAGAACAAAGCATATATCAATCAAGTATCACTTCATCAGAGAAAAGGTTGCAGATAAGGAAGTCAGCATGGAGTATGTTCCCACCAAGGAACAAGTGGTTGATATATTTACAAAGCCCCTATCTACAAAGCAGTTTGAATACCTGAGGTAGAAGTTGAGAGAAGTTCCTCCCACCTCATATCACTAAACATTAGTGACAAGACATATATCCAGGGGGGCTTCATTGATCATTTATTTAACCCTGGTTAAGAATAGTGTGATCAAGTCATGAAAAATCTTGTTTTATAATTTCTAACGATTTGATGGTCGCGGAGTTTGTAAAAATTGGAGCATTTCCTCAGGGGGAGTGTACCCTTTTCCATTGATGTCAAAGGAAAGAAAGTGATGCAAAATAGAAGCTTTTTGGGAAGAGAAGAGATGTATATCATATGGGGAGTTGTTGTGCTACAGTGTGAATAATAGAATTCATGCAGAGCCTCAATGGTACCTTGTTGAGCAGTTAGAGTTTTTCCATCAATGCCAAAGGGGGAGATTGTTGCTATATAGTTATCATTGATGTCAAAATGGGAAAATCTAGAAAAGGAGATCTAAGTCATAAGATTCCAAGTTTTCCTAACCTATGTCGTGGGGTTCTTAGGTTTCAAAACCCTCTAACTTAGTGACTAAGTCATGAAGTTGATCGATCCCTCTACCTAGCGCTTCAAGGTTATACATCTCCAGTAGATCGGCAAGAAAATTCAATGTTGGCAGGAGTCAAGCAGAGTCTCTTCGACAGCCCGATGATCATGTATGTTGACATGTCCCTAGTTTGCAAAATTTCACATCAAAGAAGTTCTGAAGTTCATATTTTTAGCAAATTACCGATGGAGTGATAAGGAGTAAGGAGAACTTTATTGGAGTGATAGTGTGTGATTGGCAAGAGAATGGGAGATGTCTCCTCGATGGGTCAATATTCTTCTTTTCGGCATGATAGTGTGTGGTCAGTGAGAGAATGGGCTATGTCTCTTCGACATAGCGATGTCAGCACTATGAAGACTTATCGATGAGACAATACAGTGTCGGGAAGAGTTTCATCCATGTCTCTTTGACACAATGATAAGGAGTATGGAAGTGGTGTCAATGAGACTACATGGCATTGGTGAGACCTTTGTCAATGTCTCTCTGACATGGAAACGTGAAAGTTGTGCTTGAGTGGGACCTATTCATAATGATGTGGGTGACAGAGATGACAAAGCAGATACATGGCATGACAAGGTTGGATGAACCGTAATCCACATCCTCACTGTGGATTATAATACAGTGACATGGCGATGAGGTGGATAGGTGATGTCATCAAGGTTTTTCATCGGTGTGACTAAAGGTTGTCTATAGGACTTTGAAGGATGTCTCCTTGACAAACTGATGACTCTTTCATCGGTGAGACATTGGCGTATCACCAAGACTTTAAAGAAAGTCTCTTCAATAGGGCGATGGGAGTATGATACCAACTATAGGACCTAATAAGGTGGACATAGTAGTGAGACCTGGTATGGTGAGGATGATGTGCATACATGTTATAGTCAAAAAACAACTAAAAGGATGACACACATGGTAGAAAGCAATTATGGACAGTGACATGTAATGTCACGATGGCATGGGGACCACTTGTCTATAGCAGCGAATGGTATCAATGTGACAATGCCATATCGGTGAGAGTGGAGTTGATCTCTCTTTGATAGCCTAATGGTTATCTCGTAGAGGCGACTTTGGTGTATCGGTAGGACATTGAAGAATTTCTCCTTAACAACCCAATGTATGTTCCCTCAGTGATACAGTGATAGTTCAGTAAGATTTTGAAGCATGTCTCATCGACACAACAATACATGGAGATTACTAAGTGGGCCACGATAAGAAGGTGATGGTGTTGGATGGTGATGTATGCTAACAAATGGTGACTACCAATTGCTTGATTGGAAATTCACATCCTCGTTGTGAATTGCATGGCATATGGGCCCATTTTTCCTCTCATGTGCTTGAAGATGATTTATATTGAAGAGAAAGCTAAACTTCGATGAGACTTTAGCGAATGTCTCTTTGAAAAAGAAATACATAATGTTAAGGGAATACTGCAAGATCGATGATGATGATTTGATCGATCGCTTATCCAATGGTCAGTATTTAAAGGCATAATAGTGAACGAGGATCATAGGATCAGGGCACGAAAAAGGAAGATCGACGACCAGAATTCAAAAGCAAAGGCTCGGAATGGTATGGTTTGTGTGAATAGGGGCTACGACTAAAAACCAACACAAGAGATAGAATTAATTTATCTAACCGCCTCAGTGATGGAACAAATTGCAAAAGTGATTGAGATCAAAATTAGATCGAAGGATTAGAAGAGAGCATTAAATGCATAATCAGATTTTAGGGTTTAATAGCTAGAGAATGAAGGAAAATTCTCTACACCATAATTACTGTTGGGTGGCTTGATGCAGGGAATGGTGATATCTAATAAACCTTATTAGATGTCTTTATGATGAGTTGGACAATGGTGTACGTGTGTGGCTTGAGGTACAGGTAGCTTTCCAGTGAAGTTTGCAAGCTAAGGAAACCCTAGTAGAAGATTAGAGAAGATCTGTATATGTGTGAGAATCTTGAGGCATTGAATGCAGGTCAATGAGAAAAGATAATTGGGGAAATTGTCCAAGGGAAGTTGTAGCCATGTGTGATATGTTGAATCTGAAAGTGAGGAGAGGTGTGAAGTTTACTAGTGCATAGAATGTTGAACAGAGAGAGTTGTATAGATGAGAATATGGTGGAGAAGGAAGTGCAGAGCAGAGGAGAGTGTAGAACAAAAACATGTGTTGCTGAGAGTGCAGTTGGACCAACAAAGTGTAAGTTGCATTAAGTGCAACTATGCACATTTAAACTTGTAATTCTATAAGAGGTTGTAGCCTCCATTTGCACTGAGTTGTAGCTTAGATAAGGGTGTAGTAGCATCCTTGAAGTTGTAGCTTCTAAATTAGGGAGTTGAAGCTTCCTTGGGTTGCAGCCCTAAACTTTGTAACAAAGATTTCATTTGTGACACTAGATTTGAGTAGTAGACTCAAGCAGCTTTTGTCATCGTGGTTTTTCCCATCTTGGTTTTTCCACATATATCTAGTGTTATGAGTTGTTTCATGTGCATGTGATTGTTATATAGTGGTTTATATTTTTATCTACACATTTGAGTTGTAAGGTTCAATCTGCATATAGGTTTTCAAGCCTAAAAGTTTTTATATCTACTGATTCACCCCCCTCTTAGTAGATCATTGTGTTCTAACAAAAACTACATTCATATTTAAATCAATTTCATATTTGTAATCATGTTAATATTAATGATATCAAATTTTCACAATTCAAATATTTTTGGATTTTATTGTGTACAATTTTTTGCATCAATGTTTCAGGTCACACTCTATGATCCATCATCAAGATTTTATATTTGAAACATAGTTCCCTCCCATGAGAGGTATCAATTAATGATATCAAATTTCCACAATCCATATTGTATATTGTTCAAAGATTTATGGATTTGATTGTGTACAATTTTTTGCATCAGTTACATTTCGGATCACACTATATGATCCATCATCATGATATTAGATTTGAAAGACAGTTCCCTCCCATGAATGGTATCAATTAATGATATCAAATTTCCATAATCCATATTGTATATTATTCAAAGATTTTTGGATTTGACTGTGTACAATTTTTTGCATCAACGTTTAGGATCACACTCTGTGATCCATCATTAGGATTTTAGATTTGAAACATAGTTCCCTCCCATGAAGGGTATTAATTAATGATATCAAATTTACACAATCCATATTGTATATTGTTCAAAGATTTCAGGATTTGATTGTGAGCAATTTTTTGCATCAACGTTTGAGCTCACACTTCATCATCCATCATTAGGATTTTATATTTGAAACATAGTTCCCTCCCATGAAGGGTACATAAATTAATGATAGCAAATTTCCACAATCCATATTGTATATTGTTCAAATATTTTTGGATTTGAATGTATATATTCTTTTGCATCAACATTTCAGATCACAATTTGTGATCCATTATCATGATTTTATATTTGAAACACACTTCCCTCCCATGAAGGTTATCAATTAATGATATCATATTTCCACAATCTGTATTGTATATTGTTCAAATATTTCTAGATTTGATTGTGTACAATTTCTAGCATCAATGTTTCAGATCATACTTTGTGATCCATCATTAGGATTTTAGATTTGAAACATAGTTCCCTCCAATGGAGGGTATCAATTAATGATATAAAATCTTCAAAATCCATATTGTATATTGTTCAAAGATTTATGGATTTTATTGTGTACAATTTTTTGCATCAATGTTTCAGATCACACTCTATGAAATTCATCATCAGGATTTTAGATTTGAAACACAATTCCTTCCCATGAATGGTATCAATTAATGATATCAAATTTCCACAATCCATAATGTATATTGTTCAAATATTTTTGGATTTGATTATATATATATTTTTGCATCAACGTGTCAGATCATACTCTATGATCCATCATCGGGATTTTACATTTGAAATACAGTTCCCTTCCATGAAGGTATCAATTAATGATATCATGTTCATAGTCCATTTATTTTTAAATCCCTTCCCTTGAGTTCTCATGATTTTTTTCTAGAGTTATTATTCTAATGTTTATGTTCAAATCTACACTCCAATCCTAGTTCATTAGATCCTTTCCACAAAGTAGACTCATAATCATGGTTACATTTACAATTTTTATCCAACCATGCACTTATTTTTTATAAGATATTCTCATTTTTACTATCCACTAATTTGTATTTTAAAATCCTAAGGTCATTTGAATTTGTCATGAAAATCTCATATCTTGAAATAATTAACTTATGGTGAAGGCCACAACTAAGTTTTGTGATTAGTAGGATTGATCTAACTTTAAGAACCCTCTTGAAAAAAGATATAAAATCTAGAAAAATATTTCATTTAAAATATATATATATATTAATTTCTATTGGAAATTTCTTTTTTAATATATAAATTTGTTTATATTGATTTATGAAAAAGATAGTACATTGTTCAGCCAATCATCTGGCATAGATGCAACAAATCCCATCCCCAAAGCCACCCAAAAGAGGACATTCAATCCACATGCTAGCCCCTACTTCACCGTATTACATCTGTGCCAACCCCCCAAAGCCACTAAACATCCAGATTACCTAACCCCATGCCATAGAAGCACATACCTCCAACTAACATAGCCACCAAGCCCAAACCCAAAATACAACCTAACCATCAGAGAGCCACATTAGAGGCATTTCCTCCTTTTGTGGTTGATTTGAGCAACATATTGTGTTTGTTTGAAATATATTTCCTCCTTTTTACCTCTTTCCATTCCTTCTCACATTGAGGAGATGCTGATATGTTTTGGTCAATCTCTGCTGAGGGTTACTTCCCCAACACCACCCCATAGTTTTTTTTATCATACTATATTGTTCCCATGTAATTTAGACCAGCAAGATTAGGAGGGACCAAAGATGATGAGGAATGATCTGAGATTGTTGAAGCAACACTATCCAAGGCACCTTGCTTCCCTTCAATAGGAACAACATCCACCAAGTTCTTTGAATGAATATTAGGTGGGGCCAGAGATTGAACCCCAAAAGTAGAAGAAGTTGGGTTTCCCTTTGGAGTGTCCTGAGACTCTACAAATTCTTTGGGAGAAGAGGGAGGGACAACATAGTGCTATGATTCAACACTAACCCACCACAATGGCTTTCTCAAAGCTCAGTTCCCAAGGGCTCTCTGCTTCCCACAATGGGAAGTAGAATGATCTATTGTGAAGCAACACTTGCATCTAAAAGCAATTTTTTCATAATCAATGGGTTGCCTCCAACATTTGTTACCTACCTTTAGGAGCATCTTAGTAGGGAGACCCTTGGCCAAATCCATTTCGACACAAATTTGAGCACATGTGGATTTCTAATAGCTAATTGTTTCCTCAGTAGAGGGGCGATAACTTCCCAGGACATTGTCAATAGCCCTCAAAAAATCAAGTTCCCAAAATTGAATGGGAAGATATGGCAACCTAACCCACAGATAAGCTATGTTGAAAATTTTTGTTCGAGGGTCAAAAGTTCTAAAAACCAAGGTTTCATACACAAAACATCACCTTGAAAAATCCAAGGGCCACACTCCATTACCAACTCCTTATCTTTCTGAGAATCAAATTCTAAAATTAAAAAACCCTTTACATAGGGGTATATGCTTATTTCCCCATCCATATACTCCTACCAATTCTTTGTGACCCAAGCATACAAATCAAAAAGTTTTGGCCAGATCTTTGTCAAGCGGAAAATTAAGGCATGATCCAACAGAAAATCCTCCTAATTAGAAGCTAATTTCTCTAGACAAACTTTAGGAACAGAGGAAAATGGGAGGATTGGAAAGGGAGATCTCGGCCTAACGGCAACACCAATCCTAGGGTTAGCAGCATTCCTGGCATTGGGATTGGCCTGTGAGCTTGAGGAACCCCTATTGCCAAATTGGCCACCAAACTGAACGACATCACTAAAATTTCCTATCGAATGCAAGTTGCATTTGTGCTTCTTCATAGGATGCCTAGATAGCAAAGAACCCTTCCCCTGATCAACTACAACCCCAACACCAAACCCTTCCTTCCCCTGAGCATCTGTTGCCCCATCACCAAGCCCATCTTGGGCATTCACCTTGCATCCACAAACCCTCAGACCCGGATCGAAGGATAAAGGATTCCATGATAAGTGTTGAGGCTTCCTAGCAGATGAGCGAGCACCAAAATCAATGGAGCACGACGCCATAGCTTCTATTGGTGAATCTTTCCTTTAAAACAAAAACTAATTTTATTGGCTTGAGTTTTTTAAAATTAATGGAATTTTATATAAAATCTCAAAAAATCTTGATGAAAAATAGGCAAATGCATTAATTACGATGAAAAATCATTCCTTTTAATTTTTTATTTTTTTATGGAAAATTAATTGTCTGAGGGTGGTACTAGTAAACTAGTTCTAAGTTTAAGGTGTAGTGTTCATGTATATAACTCTTTAATTCCTTAATATTTTAAATCAAACATTGAATATTTTAAATCCACCCTAAATTATTTTCCACAATCATTGATTTTTTTATAATCTAATGGTTTGGATTCAATTTTAGGCCCCATGGATATTGGATCTATGTGGGTAGATTTTAGCACATGGAATTTAACCCCATCCATTAGATTATAAATAAAATCAATAGTGGTGATTTAAAATTGGCAATATGGAGTGAAAGTAACTAATGGAGCTATATAATATTATTAAAAAAATAATTTCATTTTCTACTATAACTTTTAAAATTTGGGTGAATCTAATCTAATTATGTATTGAATATTGTGGTGAATTTTTTGAGTTTAAAAGTGTAATAAAATAAATGTTCTAGCGATTAACCAAGACTAAAATAATATTTTGTAAAAATGTGGTGATTCAGGTTTCCTTACACCTTGTACAATTAGCCAAATTTTGAATTCCCAATTTCAACTATTAGCCAATTGACGAATATTAACCACTAAAAAATCACTGAATAGTAGTTTTAAAGGATTTCGCAATAATCTATTTTCATATGTACTAATAAAACTGATCACTTGTTACATCTAAATCATGCTCATAATCTTTGTGGAACAAGGTCAAGATGAATTAAAGCTCACATAATGCTTTGAGTTAAAGTTCTCAATTAGTTTTATAGTAATGCTTGTGACATGGATGGGATTATTCAAACTTAATAAATCACTTTAGAATTAGTAGTTCATAGATAAATATTTGATAAATGATCTATTAAAATCTATAAGAAAACATTTTGTGAATGTTAATCCAATTTAGATCAAATGATTAATTTTAGACATTCTATAAATGTGAGGTGATTGAATTCCTTATTTTTAACTATTGATCAAAATGAATTGAATGGCTCATAGAACCTCTATGTACTAAAAATTTATTTACAATTTAAAAGGTGATTAGATACATTTCAACCCATAGACTTCCATAATCTTATGGGTTTACCACCTTTACAGGGATCTCTCTATCTTAATTTCTTTGTTTAGTAGCCATAAAACTTAATTAAGTTTCAAATGTCTACTCCAAAATTCTTGTATGATTGAGATCACCAAGCATTTCATTTACACATGATAGTCTTCTATCATGTGTAGCCAAGCTTGAGAAGCCTATAAGATTGTTATTTACCCACTCTCTCACATTTGAAAGAAGAATATTTTTGGTATCTGCTAATTAAATAATTAATTTAGTATATTCTTTTTTCTTAAGTAAATCATGTTTTAATTTGGGGAAGATGAAGAGGGAATGATTTGAAAACTAAAGTGACAAAGTTGTGTTTGGGGAGGAAAAATCTTGATTTAAAGATTGGTTTTGGAAATTCAAAACTACATCAATTCATCATCAGATTATGAGCAAATTTTGCTCTTGTTTTATCTACTCCTTGATAGCATGGTTGAAATATTTTCCTTTCGTAAAAAGTGGGTCAAGCACAAATGTGAACTGCTTATAAATTTCAATCCCAACATTATTTATGGCTTTTCCAACCCAATTACAAAAACAAATACATCAATGGATGAATTCTCTAAGGTGAATGCCCTTTTCCAATCGACAAAATTCCATTTGGCATTGATAGGAAGGATGCTGGCACAAATAATGAAATTTTATAAAATGGTTGTGTTCCTTTTCTATGCATCCACGCTTTGAGAAGTTAAAAAATATGTTTACTGAATTTTTGTATCCTTTATTTTTGATGGATGTAAAGTTCTCACATCGATCAACATGTGATTGCCAGTTATATTTATATCAGGAGGCCGAGGGACCCTCCCCTAATTATTGATAGGGTACCTGTGATCCCCTAAAGGGTCTTATCTGTTGTCTGTTGCTCACGAAAATCTACACGGTAAGTAGGTCTCTATGATTCACATAGCAACTCTTGACTAGAACGTCACATTTTGAGACAAAACCCCTAACACAAGAGGTGTCACTCCCTTAGAAACGTATTCTTTTAGTGAGGGGTCCATAGTCTATATACAATTTCTCAAAGTTGTGGACACAAAGCATCATGAACGGTTCTTGTCCACTCTTGTCCATAGGAAGATATTAATGATGACATCAAATATATAATAGTGTGAATATCAAGTAGGCTTGAATGGTTTTAAAACATGCATGCATAAATAAATAAAAAAGGATAGAGGTTTTAATAGAGTAAAGGATAGACTTGAAATTTAGAATTAAGAGAAATAATTTATACTTCAAGTTTTAAGTAGTCTATTATAACTAAAAAATTATGAGCTTTAGATCTATATTATTGAATGTATATGAAATTTAATCTATTAGTTACAAATTTGGTGTGTAAATAATGTTAGGTAAGTTGTGCCCCAAAATCAGTTTCTTTATAATATTTATATTTTTATAAACATATTGATATTTAAAATTCACTTGGTGATCATATTCATCAAATTTCATGTCTTCTAGTATAATCTATAAAAATGACATTGAATCAAATGACGCGGTCCATGTACAAGATCTCTTTATCTTCCATAGCCATCAGGTCAAATAAATATTATAAATTGTAGGTTCTTGAACTAAGGTAAAATCATATACATAAAATGACTAGTACAACTTAATTTGGTTCTATTAATATGTTATAAATTAATATCTTAGTTTACTAATCATTACAAACAAATATAACATAAATAAAATGATATTTATTACATACATAAATTAAACATATTACACAATATATGCATGTGGACCTTAGTGTACTTTAATTCTTGTATATTTACTTAACATGAATTTATTTGAGTAATCATTTACTTTGAAATATGTACTCATGATAGGATTCATATGCACCTTATTTGTGGGAGAAAAATGCACTATTGAACTCTTCGTAACCATGTCATTTTTTTTACTATGAGAGACACAATGATTACTATCAAGTTTTCTAATCATGTTACGTGCAAATTACTAGAAGAAATAATAGACAATAGTGACTCCTCTAAAATATTGGCATCACTCACATTTCCATGAATCATCTTTTCTAGATCAAATCCAAAATGACCGTGGTGATGAAGTGAATAAGATGGAAAGTTTGTAGTAGAGATGATATCAAAGGGCTAGTGTTATAAATAGAATTCCTAAACATGAATTTCTTAGATAATTTGTTGATAGAATTTCTAACACATACATCCAAGAATAGTTTACATTTACAAGGATTTCTTGAATTTTGACATAATTAATTTTTATCTATAAATATTGAACTTGCAATATAAATGCAAGATATTATCTCTATTTTTCTCCTTTTTTTTTTTTGAAGATTTTTGTAGCTTTCCCTTTTAATTCTTTATAGAGATCAAAAGTGTTTTCCTTTAACATTTATATAAAATTATTTTACTTCCTCTTCTTGATGATGGATCACTGTGTGTGATCTAAAACTTTGACAAAAAATACTTACACAGTTGAAACCAAAAGATAAATACTATAACTTCATGAACTGTGGAAAACTCATACCAACTAAATTATATTACTTTCGTATTTAAAGAAATTTGACGTAATGATTTAGAATGAAAAAAGATTAATCAACTATTCAAAATCCTTGGCATTAAAGAAAAGGATCATTAAATAGAATTATTTTGTTTTAGAATCTTGCATCATCATTGTAGAGCATTTGTATGATTGAAGATCAATATCTTCACTCATTCTCATAATTGTAAAGCTAGTGTAATTAAGGGGTTCAATCTAGGAGAACATGACACTTGCAATTTGATAAATTTCTTGATAGTTAATATAATAGAAAAGAGCAAAAAAAATGATGAATTAAAAAACATAAACACATAATATCCTAGACCAAATATATAAATTATGATATAGATTCATCCCTATACAAATGACCTTTCAAAAGATCAACCCATAACAAAATTAGCATACTATTTTGATTTTAGAATATGTAAAAACACGAAACAATCTTTTTCAATCCCAAACCCAATAAAATTCGATATCATATTTATCTTCTATCATCTTTTCTAAAACTAAAAGTCCTTTTAAAATTCCCAGTCTATTTAATTCCCTTAAATATTGTTCGATTATGTAATCGCACCAAACTAATAAATTAATCTTTCGTTGATTTATGCTGAGGTGTAGGCATTTAATCAGCTTCCATTAAGCTTAGGGATACACAATTTTTGACAATAATGTATGCTGGATAAAAATACCTGAACCGTATGTACGTATATTCTTGAAGTCCACGTATATGACTCTTTCAATAGCAACAAAGACTATCTAACTATAGGCCTAACATTAAACGAGTTTTGAGCAGACAAATAAGACCGTGAAGAGGCGAGCAGGCTCAAACGATTAATACGGTCCATGTTTTTTAGTTAACAGGATATAGTACGGTTGGAAGTCACAGGTGTTGACGTATACAAAGTTGGGAAGCAACAGAGTTATAGCTGATGTATGCGGCTTTAAAAACCAGAGCAATATTTGGTATTTCAAGTCAGACAGGATTAGGTATTTACAGAGTTGTCACTGTAACTTGGATTGGAGATCTGATTTACAGAGTTGCCTTTCCCGGGAGTTGAACTCCATGCCTGTCGATGAGAATGACTTGAGAACAGGCCTTTATATGGGGCTCTCAACGAAGCAGCTACCATTGGTTGCCTGGTACCCATTGTCAGAACTGTAAACTCTGATGAGCAAAATGAAAAATCAGAGGCTCAACCACACAGAAAAGCAGAAGCAGCCCGGCAAGGAGAAGAAGTACAGGGGAGTGAGGAAGCTGCCATCCGGAAAATATGGTGCAGAGATCAGGGATTCCAACACTCAGGGCATCCGGATTTGGCTTGGAACATTTAACTCTGGAGAAGAAGCAGCTATGGCTTATGACCAAGCTGCCTTCGCTATGAGAGGCTTTCGGGCTATTCTCAACTTCCCCAATCATTTTGAGGGCAGATCACTCAAAGAAACCTCAAGCCCTGATGACTGTTCTGGAATATCGATGTCTACCACAACTACCCAGTTGATCTCATCTTCTAGTGAAAACAGTTTTAGTGCTAACTCATCGTCATTGCACAGACCTGTGGCTAGGAGATCATACAAGAGACACAGGCCACGTTTCCATGAATCGGGCTGCCCAGATCAGAGTCAAAATGAGCATAGTGATGAAATGAATGAGATGACAAAATTGTACTAGAGTGGTGAGATTAAAGAAGGCGTGATAGAATTGGAGGTTCTTAGTGTGGATTACTTGAGGATCTGCTCATAGCATCTCCAAACACATCCATCTGATAACAGTTTACCAGGACTCTATGACTTGTGAGCTGATTACAGTTATATAGAATACGATCCATGTTTTTCAACTATTACTTTTGGATTTGATTTGATTGTGTGAAAAAGTCGAATCACATTGTATAATTCTTGAATGATTTGAAATGTTACAGTAAAATGATCGTCCAGTTAAATCCACAGAAAAATATTATAACCTGTTTTCTCACACGTTTCTTTCAGGAAAATATTTCCCTTTTTAGCTCTATGTATCTGGAAAGTTTTATTTATAATAAATGGTTACATTACTTTCCACCACCCTTGACCTTGTATTGTCGACCTACAATCAATTAAACAACTAATCGGTTAAGGCATTGCACACTACATTGATCAAAATTAAGACACTCAAGACAATCTTATTCACCATGCCAATCGACAATGCTCATGCCTCAATTATTCATCGCGTTAATTACCATATAAAGCGAGTCAATGCATTACCGTATTAAACGGGTTTGATTGTTAATCAATAATTATAAGGGGATCAAAAATTTATTAGGGGATCAAAAATTGTCCGGATGGAAGGAATTTTAAGGACTTTTTGATGGGATTATATACAATTTTGGTCTAGAACTTTACTATTTCTCTTTTATTATTGTTTTATAGGTTACAGCTGACATGTTGACAAAGGTAGTTCCCAAAGAGAAGTTTGAATTTTGTAGAGCCTTTCTAAGCCTTGTGCAACTCTGATATTAACTCTGTAGTGGTGGGATATCTCTGAGCAGCAATTTGGTCTTCAAGTGGGAAATTGTTGGGTTCAGTGAAGCCCAAATTGGAAAGTTTCTCCTTTAATTCGAAATACTTTCTCATCTTGTAATTAATTCTACTAGCATGTGTTAGCCAATTTAGAAGTTGTATATTTCGAATTGATTTTTCCCAAATATTGGTTGGAGACTGTTTTATTAATAAGCTATTGGCTGATTGTAATTTGATTAAGAACTTGATAATAAGAGAGATAATCCCTGAGTGTGGACATAGTCATCAAATTGATGGTGAACCATGATAAATCTGTGCTCTTGTTTTGTGATTGTTTTTAATCTTTTATTTCTGCAATTTCTTTTTTCACTTTATTAGACTACAAATTATATTCAACACTTATGACCAAGCTGCCTTCGCTATGAGAGGCTCTCGGGATATTCTCAACTTCCCCAATCATTTTGAGGGAAGATCACCCAAAGAAACCTCAAGCCCTGATGACTGTTCTGGAATATCGATGTCTACCACAACTACCCAGTTGATCTCATCTTCTAGTGAAAATAGTCTTAGTGCTAACTCATCGTCATTGCACAGATCTGTGGCTAGGAGATCATACAAGAGACACAGGCCACATTTCCATGAATCGGGCTACCCAAATCAGAGTCAAAATGAGCATAGTGATGAAATGAATGAGATGACAAAATTGTACCAGAGTGGTGAGATTAAAGAAGGCGTGTTAGAATTGGAGGTTCTTAGTGTGAATTACTTGGAGGATCTACTCATAGCATCCATCTGAGTACATTATACTAGGATTCTATGACTTGTGAGCTGATTACAGATATTATTACCTATTTTTTCTCACATCTTGCTTTCAAGAAAATATTTCCCTTTTTACCTCTTTCTATGTATCTGGAAAGTTTTATTAGTCTTTTGTTTACTATAAGTTTACTTGTACTTTCGACCAGCATTCACATTGTATTGTCGATCCAGAATCATTATGGCCAAATGGGCAACGAATTCTGGATAAGCATTGACCACTAAATCTATGAAAATTAAGACAGTTAGCATAACTTTATTGATGCCTCTATTATTTAATGCATTACCAAATAAAGCATGTTGATGCACCCCATGTTGTCAACATCAACTTACTAGTTATAAGTGGGAAATAGTTGTTGACTGAGATAGTAGATTTCCACAATCCATAGAGAATGTTGCAAATTGTTTTTGGATTACGATTGTGTAAGTTTTTTTGCATCAACATTTTGGATCACACTTTGTGATCCATCATCAGGATGAAATAGAGAGTTAAAGGAGAAAAAAGATAAGTTTGCAAACCAATGGATTAGTTAAAAAGGGATCACACTCTGTGATCCATCATCAGGATGAAATAAAGAGCTAAAGGAGAAAAAAGATAAGTTTGCAGACCAAATGATTAGATAAAAAGAATAGAGGAAGGGAAAAGGAGGGGTTTGGCACGAGAAAAGAGAAAGAGATACCAATAAGATAAGAGCAACAATTTTTTAAAAATAAACTAATCAATAAAAATGAAAAAAATATCAAAATGGAAGAAGAAAAAATTCAAAAATTCAAAAATAAATTATTAGGGATCAATAAAAAAATAGTTTGTAAATGTCAAATCTAATTTAAATCAAATTTCAAACATTTTATAAATTCTAAATGATTGAATCCCTTATTTTTTACTATTAGTCAAAATGAATTGAATGATCAATGAAATTTCATTTATTACAAATTCATTTACAGTTAAAAGATGATTAGATGCATTTCAACCCAAAGACTTCCATAATCATATGATTTTACCACCTCTACATGGATCTCTTTATCTTCATTACTCTGTTTAGTAGCCATTAAATTTAATTAAGTTTCAAATTTCTATCTATGTGGACTCCAAAGTTCTTATATTATTGAGATCACCAATCATTTCATTTACACAATATAGTCTTGTATCATGTGTATCCAAGCTCGATAGGGTAAGCACCTCTTTATGATTCACGTGGCAACACTTGACTTAGAAACATATTCCTTTAGTGAGGGGTCCATAGCCTATTTACGATCAAGCTCAAAGTTTTGGACACACAACATCATGAATGGTTCTTGTCTACTCTAGTGTATAAGAAGATATTAATGATCACATCAAATATATAATGGTGTGGATAGCAAGTAGGCTTGAACGGTTTTAAAACATATATGCATCCAAAAAAGGATGGAGGTTTTAATAGAGTGAAGGCTATAGAAATGGTTTCTATTTCAAGTTTTAGTAGTTTATGATAATTGAAGAAAAATGTGAGCTTTAGATCTATATTATTGATTGTATATGAAATTTTATCTATTAGTGTGTACTTGGTGTTTAAACAGATGAGCTTCTCAAAAGAAACATTTCCATAATATTCATATATTTATAAATATGTTGATGTTTAAAATTTACTTGGTAATCATACTCATGAAATTTTAAATTTTCTAGTATAATCTAGAAAAAATGATATTGAATCAAATGACTTGGTCCAAGTACAAGATCTTTTTATCTTCTAGAATCATTAGGTCAAATAAATATTATAAATTATAGTTTATTGAATTGAACTGTTAAAGTAAAATACCATGAATAAAATGACTAGTCCAACCTAATTTGGTTCTAATACCATGTTAGAAATTAGGATCTTAGTTTATTGATCATTACAAATAAATATAACATAAATAAATGAGAATGATAAGATACATAATTAAACACATTACACAATATACGCTTTGGGACCTCAATATACTTTTATGCTTGAATACTTAACATGAATTTATTTTAGTAATCATTTACTATGAAACATGTACTCATGTTAGGATTCACATGCACCTTAAAGTGGGAGATAAATACACTTGTCAAATTTTCATAACCATGCCAATTCCTTTTTACTATGAGAGACTCAAGAACTACTATCAAATTCCCTAACCATGTTATGTGCAAAATACTAGAAGAAATTTTAGACACTAGTGACTCCTCTAAAATACTGGCATCCCCCACATTTCCATGAATCATCTTGCCAGGATCAAATCCAAAATGAGCATGGTGGTGAAGTGAATAAGATGGAAAATTTGTAGTAGAGATGATATTAATGTGCCAATGTTATAATTTCTTGGCATGAATTTCTTAGAGGATTTGTTGATAGAATCTCTAACACATACATCCAAGAATAGTTTATAGGGATTTCTTGAATTATGAGATGATTAACTTTTATCTATAAACATTGAAATTGCAATATAAATGTAAGATATTATCTCCACGTTTCTCACTTTCTTTTAGAATATTTTTTGTAGCTTTCCCTTTTAGTTCTTTATAGAGATCAAAAGTGGACTTTTTTCTTTACGTTTAACATTTATATAAAATTACATTACTTTCATATTTAAAGGAATTTGATATAATGTTTTAACATGATAAAAGATTGTTCAATTATTCAAAATTCTTGACATTAAAGAAGAAGATCATTAAATATAAATTTTGTTTTAAAATCTTGCATCATCATTGTAGAGAATTTGTATGATTGAAGATCGATATCTTCACTAATTCTCATAATTGTAAAGTGATGAAGAAAGAAAACACAAAATCAACCCTAAACGACAAAGCTCAGATTACACACAACTCAATAAACAATAAACTTCAAATTGAAAATTACTTGTGTCAATTTTCATTGACTATAATTGCACACCAAATACTTAGATTGGAAAACAATTCAAACAACTATTATATATTCAAGATGTCATGAAATTTACATTACAAACATAGGCAAGTCCATTACCCTCTGTTCTACTTACTCCATCTATTATTCACACTGCCAGTTATGGAACTCTACATTAAATTTTAAACCATATCATATGAAAAACACCACATTACAAATCTCCATTCATTTTTTCTCACATCGAATCAATGCTCTGCCTGCCTGCCTCCCACCACTCTTATCTTCCTTATCTTATCCTTTTCATTATCGACCCTTCTCATTTTCATTTGCATAAAGCTTCCATCCATTTCTTTATGGGCGACTTACTTCACCTTCTGAATCTGCTTTCTTATTATAACCTGTTGGCAGATGCTCATTGCTCCCTTCAAGATTCGTGACATGGCTTAATCGCCTCTGGTGCATCCGTTAACTCTGGTGGTTGTATCAAAAAAATTAACAGGTCAACCTTTTGGTGCAACAACAGCTGTGGGGCCAACAATTGGTATCAGAGCCAAAGGTGTTGGGTTCGAATCCCCTTGGATAACACTAAGGGGGAGATTGTTGGCAGATGGTCAGCACTCCCTTCGAGATTCATGAAATGGCGTAATCACCTCTTATCAATCCATTAACTCAGACGGTTGTATCAGGCATTAACAGGTCAACCTTTTGATGCAACGACAACCGTGAGGCCAACATAACCTTCTTTCAACTGGTAATCCCTCTATCATGTACTATGCACCATCTTATTTTTTGAATGCGCCTTCCTTTCATCTCTTCATTCTACATTATTTTTTATCTTTCCCTGATATCTTTTTCCCTTCTAGTACCCGCAACTCTATCACTCATTTCTTTGTTTCATTTCCTTTGGCAGTGCAACATTAGACCTCCTATTTGTTTCGCTCAGCTTGTGGGGCTCGACCTCCTCATCCCCTACTGGCATGTATTCCCCTTAGTTCCATCGTGAATTGCAAATTCCTTCTTTGTTTAAGTCTGCATTTACGAAGAAACTAGCGTCGCCCTTCTTTCTTAACCCCGCACCAATCTTTAATTGCAATCTTTATTATCTCCATCGAATTCATAGCCATTACCACATTCTTCATATCACCCTCATAAGCTCTTCGCAACCCCTCTTTCTACATGCTGCGACCTTTACTCTCCTCATGTCGCTCTTCACTGGATCGACAGGCTTCTATGCTTTGGTTCTCCCTCTATTTTTTGCCAGCCTTCCATTATCAAGTTGACACCCCTTTATCATGCGCCAACTATTCTTGCTTTTGATTGTTCTACTTTGGCTCGGCCTGCTTACTCTGATATTGAGTGCCAATACCCCATCACTTTGCTGGCGCGGGTATGAGGGGAGATCCTCTGCATTTTCCTGCACTCCTATGCAACCCCCCACTTTGCCTTCTTCCACCACCACCACACTTCACTTACCGTACAATGTATTTACAAAGTTCCTTCGTGGAAGTTAGAAGGTGAAACGTCCACATCACTTCAATCGACCCACTTTCAAATTCTTCTCAGATGCTTTACAAGATTTTTAGCATTCTTAATACATTTCAATAAAATCATAATTTGCAAGGAATTAGATTTAAATTGGTTTTTCCACCGAGGAATATCGAATTCAGACTCATTTGAATTGAAGATCGACAAAATTATAAAAGAAGAAATTATGAGGATAGTATAATCCATCATTTAAATTCTGCCTGTAAAAGTGCTTTTCATGAAACCTTATCGAATCTTCCAAATTAACAAATTTTTTTGGTGACGTAGGATTACATGTGGATACAAATACTCTTGCATCATAATGCTAGTGTAATTACGGGGTTCAATCTAGGAGAACATGACACTTGCAATTTGATAAATTCCTTGATAGGTACTATATAAGAAAGAGCAAAGAAATTGATGAATAAGAAAAAAATAAGTACATAGTATCCTAGATCAAATATATAGATTATGATATAGATTCATCCCTATACAAATGACCAAAATTCAAAAGGTCAACCCATAATAAAGTTAACATACTATTTTGATTTTAAAATAAATACAAACATGAAACATTCTTTTTCAATCCCAAAACTAATAGAACTTGATATGATATCAAATTTGATGCAAACTGTTAGAGCAAATAACCCAGGAAAATCATCTGCAAAATAAACCTTCACGAGAAGCGAGAGAAGCATATAGGCTATTTCACCAGAGAAAACAAAAATGAATGAGATGATTAATTTATATACTGTACAAGATTTTAAAGCCGTGAAAAAGGTGACGAGTGGGAAAATTACCCACATGGGAAAAACCTTTGACACATCTCCTTAAGAAAGGGGTTCAGTTTGGTTGGAATGAGGATTGTAAACATGCTTTAGAGAGTTTGAAAGACTATATTGCTACTCCACCTGTATGCAGCACAAGTCATTTATCCTTTATACAGTAGCATCGACCCATGCTCTTACAACATTGTTGGCTCAACAAAATGAAAGTGGTAAAGAACATCCTTTTTATTACTTTAGTCGAACTCTGGCAGCAAACCGCTTCATTCCGTCCAATTCCAGACCCCCATTGCTATTTATCAAGCCTTCATTAGTGAATATATTTATAAAGTCTAGATTGTGATGATTACCTAAAGCAAAATCATTTGGATCATGCGTTGGAGTTATCTTAACAACAACAGTTCCAAATTTTGGATTAACAGGCCTGACCTTCTTCTCCAGCTCCTCCACAAAATGACCCACCTAACTATTGGGAACAATCATGCGAGTAATTACAATGCCATTGGCATCTTTCTCAACTACCATATATGCAACAATTTTGGCATGGACCCTGAACAGAGCATCTTACACAAGTGACGACCTCTCAACAGCCCCATAAAAACCAGCATGGTGATCTCCCTCCATGACACAGAAATAAGTACAACCCTTTCCTCATATCCTTCCACTGTCTCTTGCATACTTATTTGAAATAGCTCCTCAAGAGCGCACCAGCACTTCGAACTACAAAGATGAAAAGTTCCTCCACCAACGAGGTCCGACCTCAAATTTTCCAAAAGGTCAGACATAAGATCCTTAGCTCCATTGTCAACTTGGTCCACTTTGTTAGGGCTTGGAGGAATGCCAAGCTCATCATCAGTACCACCCATACCCAGGAACGCATCTTCTACGGAGATTGCAAGGGAGGGAATAGGTGGTTGCAGGGCCTTTATTTGATTGATAGGCAACCTCTCTGAATTAGTAGTGCTTGGACAACTAGGAGACAAGGGATTGGGATTAAGAGGTTCCTCCAGTGAAATAAATCCATGGATTCGCTTCTCTTTCCTTCCACCCCCATCTTCTCTTTTTCGTCGTTTGAAAGGGCGGCTGGCTCAGTCAAGATCCTTGCTTTCTTTCCATTTTTCGTTCATAGTTAAAGAGGCAGTCTCAACAGAATTCATGGTTCCAATGGAGCCATTGATATTGTTATTGCCTTCCTTGATCCTTCCTTTTTCTGCTTCCCACTACGAACACAACTTCAAAGGTAGTGAATCTCACATTCTCTTTGCAACTAGATGACCAAACAACCCATGCCCATCGAATGCTCCACAGAATACAGTATCCTTTTTGGAAGCAAAGTTCTCCCAAATGATCATGGCATCCTGATTAAGGCCTTTCTTACCCAACTCTTCATTGATCTGAGCTCCCGCATCCGTTGAAGAAGAATGTCGATTCATATGGTGTCTTGCATCTACACCTTTGTCTTCTACAATCTGAGTTGCATCTTGGATTGAGAGGACGTCTTTTCCAAGTGGCTTTGGTATTATCTTATAGGAGGTAACAACTTGGATGTTGAAGGTATATTTATGCCTTTTAGCCTCTAGCTTCGCTTCAATCTTTGCCTCAGGCTTTGCCTCTGCATCCTCATTCTCATGCTTTCTTTCCTTTACCAACTTTTCAAAGCTTCTTTCGATTCCTTTTTCAACTATGTGTGATTTGACTTCCTTCTTTGCTTTATTTTTCTGGAGCATCTTCATTGCATACCCTTTTCATTTTGCAACAATCCCCATTTTATCATCTTCCTGGGGTGACTTCTTCACCTTCTTCTGCTTGACCTTCTTAGCAACATCTTTTCCAAAGTCGGACATGTCCACCCCCAAGAGTAGAGCATCTTTATCTTCCATAGCCCACAAGCGACGCCGGGCCTCCTCTTTAAAGAGGAATCATGCATCCCTCTGCGTAACCCACATTCATTTCATGGCATCCCTCGGAGGTAGAATGACTTACTTGTCTCCTGGCCTGCAGCGGTGTAGGCCCGGAGATTGCATGCGCTCCTCTTTACAACCCGGTTCAGCGGCCTTCGTCCTTAAGTCTTCACCAACATCCCTCATCCGATTTCAAAGCTGGGATCTCCGTACGCACATCTTTTTCCTCATAAATGTTGAGACCCAACTTCAACATCCTATGAATTCTGGAAGCAAAGGTATTTGGATCATCAAGGTGGAAGTCAGAAGTGAGAAAAACCATTTCATAGATGAGCAATACCACCTATCCTTTACAGACTTGCCACTTTTATCTGCCTCTAACCCTTTTCACAACTCCTCCATGATGGATTTCCTATGTTGTGCATCACCTATGCGTTCAAGAAATGCTCTAATTTCAATTTTGAGATCTTTTAAAAATTCTTCTGGTTCAGATTCAACTCCAAACCCAACATCCTTCTCCTCTTCAACCGAATCCTCCTTATTTTTCTAGCCATCCCACCAATGTACACAACATTTCATTTTAGCTTTCACTTGCACAACATCACTTTCTAAATTTCCAAGAAATTCTTCAATGATTGAATTAGCTTGATCATCTTCTTCCATCTCTGCTCAACCTCACCAAGCTCTGATACCAATTGTAAATTTTAAACAAGCAGAGAAAACATAATACATAAGAAAGAAATCAGAGACAAAATATGTAACTAACACAATATTTACGTGGTTCACCAAAACTGGCTACATCCACAGGAAAGCAGGGAATAATCTTTATTAATAGTTATCAGATATCAAGTACATGATTTGCACACATATACTTATACACAGCTCTTTGATATGAAGAGATGGGAGAATATGAATGGTCATGTGACTGTTGGGCTTCACATCCCAACACTCTCGGGCCATTATCAACTTCCCTAATCATTTTTTGGGTAGATCACCCAAAGAAACAAGAAGCCCTAATGATTGTTCTGGAATATTGATGTCTACCACAACTACCCAGTTGATCTCATCTTGCAGTGAAAACAGTTTCAATGTGACTCATCTTCATTGTGCAGATCTGTGGGTAGGAGATCATTCAAGAGACATAGGCCACATTTCTATGAAGTAGGTTGCCCATGTCAGAGCCAAAATGAGCATAGTGATGAAATGAGTGAGATGACAAAATTGTACCAAAGTGGTGAGATTAAAGAAGGCATGTTAGAATTGGAGGTTATTAGTGTGGATTACTTGGAGGATCTACTAATAGCATCCCAAAACACATCCATCTGAGAACATTTTACCAGGATTCTATGACTTGTGAGTTGATTACAAATGATTATTACCTATTTTTTCTTACAACTTTCTTTCAGGAAAATATTTCGCGTTTTAGCTCTTGCTAGTTATCTAGAAAGTTTTATTAGTGTTTTGTTTAATGTAAGCTTACTTGTACTTTCGACCACCATTGACATTGTATTGTTGAAATCCAGAATCAATTAATTAATCGTTATGGCCAAATGGGCACTGAATTCTGGATAAACATTGACCACTAAATCTATGAAAATTAAGACATTTTGCATAACTTTATTTCATGCCTCTATTATTTAATGCATTACCGAATAGAGGAAGTCAATGCACTACCGCATTTTCAACATCAACTTACTAGTCATAAGTGGGGACTAGTTGCTGACTGAATAAATTATTAGTGATCAATAATTGTCTGCATAGGAAGAAATTAAACGGTTTTTTGATATTATTATTATATATATTTTTGGGGGTAGAGCTTTATTACTGTTTTTAGGTTATCATACATGTGTGAAGAAATAATAAGTCTATAACTCTAAAATTTTAAGTAGTTGTTAAAGAAAATGTGTGCACTTGTAATAATACAATTTATTTTATAATAGAAAAATTTCAATGTAAATAGGGTGGAAATAGACATGAAATTAACGATGCATGGTGCATGAGTTTGTATTTTTATGTTATTTTTTGTTTTCTATTTGAAATTTTAAATAAAAGACAAATGTTAAATTATGAAGACATGAATATATGTTTATTTTGAAGATTTGATAGTTAAGATTATTTTGTTCAGTAGAAAATGTATAATGTTTGATCAATAATATCTATTCTAGATATTTATGTGATAGGTGGCACATATAAGTTGATTATTATTTTGGAGAATATTTTATATAGTTTAAGAAAAAGAAAACTGTAGATTCATTCCTAAGAGCTTAAAGCGTATTTTCGCCATCTTATATAGGAGATTCTTGGGCTTCTTTAGGAAATTCTTTTATAATCAGTTGGAGTATTAAGAAATTAAAATCCCTTCAATATTTTTAAGGATACAAGAAAGTAAGTTTTTAAAATATTGTTAGTATCAAGTATTTATAAATTAATATAAGAATAATATAATTGAATATTATTTCTAAATTTAAATATTTCAAATGTTTTATTAAATTTTACTCTTTTGAGATATAGATTTAAAAGAAATACTTTGAAAATTATTTTGTTATAATAATTTAACATGTTTAACAAATATTGTATGTATAACATTGCAATAGTAGCAACAGTCCCATTTATTTCTAAATATTTATCTAATTGTAATAAAACTAGTATGCATATTTTTTATTAATTAAGTAGGATTTTTGAAAGGGTGCCAAACTTTTTAATAAAGCTATTGACTAATTTCTTAAAGAGTAAAATAGCTTCATTATCATATAATGTGGTGGGACTTTGACTAATATAATGTGGTGGGACTTTGACTAATACCCGAATAAAACAACTCTTCCACTAATCACATTTATTCTTTTGGAACTATTTTTGCATTCAACCTTTTAGTTAAAGATCCCTAGCAAGTTTTTTGAATTATTACTCCATCCATGGGATGATATCTACACCAATATTTTGAAGACACAATCTATGGTAGATTTCTCATAATTAGGATCACCAATATAGTCAGTAACACAATAATAAAATAATTGTATTCTTGATGTAGGAATAATAAAGAAAAAAATTAATGATATTTTTAATGTTCATTTATCATTTTCTAATGATTATAATATTTTTGTAGAAATATAAATTTAATAGCTATTGTATAGATAAAATATAGTCTAAATATGGTAGTTAAATCAACCTTATTGTAATATAATATTGGTCTTTTTATAAATTATTTCTAGAGTTTAAATAATAACTATAGTACTATTCCTACTTTTTTGAAATACTATGATTGATCATAGAATATAACTACACAGGATGAAGAAACAAATAGATTTGTAATCTCTAATATTTAATTCAATAATAAGTAAATCAAATAAATATAGCATGACTTAAAATTAAAATATTATCTGATGATCTTTATCAAGGAGATCATATAAGACTTTAATGAATACAGTAATGTATGATTTAATTTGATTTTTCAATAAAACTAGCCATCATATTAAACATGTATAGTAATAGGTGAACTATCATTTTGATAACTCATAAAGAATATTTAGGAAACTAAAGCTCCATGGGATTATCTAATGATCTTTATCAAGGAGACCATATAAGACTTTAATGAATAAAATAATGTATGATTTAATTTGATTCTTCAATAAAAAAATAACCATCATACTAAACATGTATAGTAATAGGTGAACTATCATTTTGATAACTCAAAGAATATTTAGGAAACTAAAGTTTCAGATCATAAAACATCAGATATAATAGTGTCATCATACAATATCATAATTTCCAACTAAAAATCCAAGTAACTGTCCAAAACCCAAGCAAACTGAGGGGCACTACAAATGATATTTTTAATGTGCATTTATCATTTTCTAATGATTCTAACATTTTGTAGAAATATAAATGTAATACCTATTGTATAGATAATAGATAGTCTAAATATGGTAAGTTAAATCAACCTTATTACAATATAATATTGTTCTTTTTATATGATAGATATAGAGTTCAAATAATAACTATATTACTATTCATACTTTTTTGTTCAATGCTATGATTGATCATAGAATATAGCTGCATAGGATGAAGAAACAAATAGATTTGTAATCTATAATATTTAAATCAATAATAATTAAATCAAATAAATATAGCATGACTTAAAATTAAAAGATTATCTAATGATCTTTATCAAGGAGATCATATAAAACTTTAATGAATAAAATAATGTATGATTTAATTTGATTCTTCAATATAAAATAGTCATGATACTCAACATGTATAGTAATAGGTGAACTATCATTTTGATAACTCATATGTAAAGAATATTTAGGAAACTAAAGTTCCACATGGTCAAGCCCTTACTTGTCATGCCACATAATATTGGTATAATTGGTCTAAACAATCTTATGTTGGTGAAAGCTAATAAGAGAATATTTTAAGGAATTGAAATGGGTAACAACCTTGGTTGCATTCTGTATAATTTTTTATGGCTAGTTGAGAAGTTTGTGTATGTGGTTAGGCTTAATTTTTTTTATCAAAATTGAGCCTCTTGATTGGTTATACTTAACTTAGTGGCATGAATTTCAAAATCTTGTAACTATCTTATTCCAATATAATCTAATATATATAGGCTTTAATCCTTTTGCTAAAAAAAGTCTTGATAAGTTATATAATTTATTTTATTTCTCATGTATGAAGGAATTCTTTGTAATATAAAAGCTAAATTCATATTTAAATAAATTTCATATTTGTAATCATGTTCATATTAATGATATCAAATTTCCACAATCCATATTGTATATTGTTCAAAGATTTTTAGATTTGATTGTGTACAATTTTTGCATCAATGTTTTCGATCGCACTTTGTGATCCATCATCAAGATTTTAGATTTGAAACACAGAACTCCCTCCCATGAAGGGTATCAATTAATGATATCAAATTTCCACAATCCACATTGCATATTGTTCAAATATTTTTGGATTTGATTATGTATAATTTTTTGTATCAACGTTTCGGACCACACTCTATGATCCATCATCAGGATTTTAGATTTGAAACATCGTTACCTCCCATGAAGGGTATCATGTAATGATATCAAATTTGTACAATCCATATTGTATATTGTTAAAAGATTTTTGGATTTGATTATGTACAATTTTTTGCATCAACATTTCATATCAAACTCTGTGATCCATCTTTAGGATTTAATATTTGAAAGACATTTCCATCCCAAGAAGGGTATCAATTGATGATATCAATTTTCATGATCCATATTGTATATTGTTCAAATATTCCTGGATTTGATTGTGTACAATTTTTTGCATCAATGTTTTGGATCACACTTTGTGATCCATCATTAGGATTTTAGATTTGAAACACAATTCCCTCCCATTAAGGGTATCAATTCATGATATCAAATTTCCATAATCCATATTGTATATTGTTCAAATATTTCTAGATTTGATTGTGTACAATTTTTTGCATCAACATTTCAGATCACACTCTATGATCCATCATCGAGATTCAAGATTTGAAACATAGTTCCCTCTGATGAAGGGTATCAATTAATGATTTCAAATTTCCATGATCCATATTATATATTATTCAAATATTTTTGGATTTTATTGAGTACAATTTTTTGTATCAACATTTCAAATAACACTCTATGATCCATCATCAAGATTTTATATTTGAAACATAGTTCCCTCCCATGAAGGGTATCAATTAATGATATCATGTTCATAGTCCACCATTTATTATAAATCCCTTCCCTTGAGCTGTCATGTTTTTTTTAAAGATTATTATTCTAGTGTTTCTATTCAAATCTACACTCCAATCCTAGTTCATTAGATCCTTTCCATAAAGTAGATTCATTATTATGGTTACATTTACAATTTTATCCAACCATGCAATTATTTCTTTATAATATATTCTCATTTTAGCTATCCACTAATTTGTATTTAAAATCCTAAGGTCATTTGAATTTGTTATTCAAATCTATATCTTGAAACAATTAACTTATGGTGATGGCCACAATTAGGTTTTGCGATTAGTATGAGTGATCTAACTTTAAAAAACCCCTTGAAAAAAGATATAAAATCTTGGAAAATATTTCATTTCTTTTGAAAATAATTATTAATTTATATTGACGAATATTTCCTTAAAAGAAAAACTAATTTTATTGTGAAATTTTGTATAAAATCTTAGAAAATCTTGATGAAATATAGGTAAATGCATTAATTACGATGAAAAATCATTCCTTTTAAAAATGTATTTTTTTATGGGAAACTAATTGTTCGAGGGTGGTAGTGATTAACCAGTTCTAAGTTTAAGGTGTAGTGTTCATGATAACTCTTTAATTCATTAATATTTTAAATCAAACATTGAATATTTTAAATCGACTCTAAATTCTTTTTCAAAATCATTGATTTTGTTTATAATATAATGCTTTGGATTCAATTTTAGGCCCCATGGGTATTGGATCTATGTGGGTAGAGTTTAGCACATGGAATTTAACCCTTTCCATTATATTATAAATAAAATCAATGATGGTGATTAAAAATTAGCAATATGGAGCTAAAGTAACTAATGATTATATAATATTATCAAAAAATTAATTTCATTTTCTACTATAACATATAAAATTTGGGTGGATCTAATCTAATTAGGTATTGAATATTGTGGTTTTTTTTTTGAGATTCAAAGTGTAATAAAATAAATTTTCTAGTGATTTAACCAAGACTAAAATAATATTTTGTAAAAATGTGGTGATTCAGGTCGCCTTACACCTTGTACTATTAGCCAATTTTTGAATTCCCAATTTTAACTATTAGGCAATTGACAAATATTAGCCACTAAAAAATCACTCATTACTAGTTTAAAAGGATTTCCCAATAATCCATTTTCATATGTAGCAATAAAACTAATCACTTGTTACATCTAAATCATGTTCATAATCTTTGTGGAACAAGGTCAATAAATTAAAGCTCCCATAATAAATTGAATTAAAGTTCTCAATTAGTTTTATAGTAATGCTTGTTACATGGATGGGATTATTCACACTTAATAAATCACTTTAGAACTAGTAGTTGATAGATAAATAGTTGATAAATCTATTAAAATCTATAAGAAAACATATTACAAATGCAAATCTAATTTAGATCAAATAATTAATTTTAAATATTGTGTAAGTGTGAGGTGATTGAATCCCTTATTTTTAACTATTGATCAAAATGAATTGAATGTCTAATAGAAATTCTATGTACTAAAAATTTATTTAGAATTTAAAAGGTGATTTAGATAGATTTTAACCCATACACTTCCATAATCTTATGGGTTTACCAGATCTTTAGATGAGTCTCTCTATCTTAATTGATTTGTTTAATAGCCATAAAACTTAATTAAGTTTGAAATGTTTACTCCAAAGTTCTTATATGATTGAGATCACCAACCATTTCATTTAAACATGTTAGTCTTGTATCATGTGTAGCCAATCTTGATAAGCCTATAAAATTGTGATTTACCCACTCCCTCACATTCGAAAGAAGAATATTTGTGATATCTACTAATTAAATAATTAATTTAGTATATTCATTTTCCTTAAATAAATCATGTTTTAATTTGGGAAAGATGAAGAGGGAATGATTTCAAAGTAAAGTGAAAAAGTTGTGTTTGGGGAAGAAAAATCTCGCTTTAATTTGGGAAAGATGAAGGCTTGGTTTATCTACTCCTTGATTGTATGGTTGGAATATTTTCCTTTCGTAAAAAGTGGATCAATCACAAATGTGAACTACTTATGAATTTCAATCACAACATTATTTATGGCTTCTCCAACCCAAATACAAAAACAACTACATCGATGGTTGAATGCTCTAAGGTGAATGGCATTTTCCAATCGTTGGCATCGAAACGAAGGATTCTGGCATAAATAATGAAATTTTATAAAATGGTTGTGTTCCTTTTCTATGCATCCACACTTTGAGAAGTTAAAAGTACATTTAATGAATTTTTGTATCCTTTATTTTTGATGAATGTCGATTTGTTCTCTCATCAATCAATAGGTGATTGGCAGTTATATTTATATCAGGAGGTTGAGGGCCCCTCCAGGGTACCTGTGATCCCATTAAGGGTCTTATCTATTGTCTGTTGCTCACGAAAATCTACATGACAAGTAGGTCTCTATGATTCACGTGGAAACTCTTGACTAGAACGTCACATTTTGAGAAAAAACCCTAACACAAGATGTCAATCCCTTAGAAACGTATTCTTTTAGTGAGGGGACCATAGTCTATATACATGCTCAAAGTTGTGGAAACAAAGCATCATGAAGGTTCTTGTCCACTCTTGCCTATAAGAAGACATTAATTATCACATCAAATATATAATAGTGTGAATAGCAAGTAGGCTTGAATGGTTTTAAAGCATATATGCATCTTAAAAAGGATAGATTTTTTAATAGAGTAAAGGATAGACTTGAAATTTAGAAGTAAGGTTAATGATTTCTATCTCAAGTTTTAAGAAGTTTATTATATTAAAAAAATTATGAGTTTTAGATCTATATTATTGAATGTATATGAAATTTAATCTATTAGTTATAGATTTGGTGTGTAAACAATGTTAGGTGAGCCCCCAAAATAAGTTTATTCATAATATTTATATATTTATAAACATGTTGATATTTAAAATTTACTTGGTGATCATATTCATCAAATTTTATGTTTTCTAGTATAATCTATAAAAATGATATTGAATCAAATGACATGGTCCATGTACAAGATCTCTTTATCTTCCATAACCATTAGGTCAAATAAATATTATAAATTGTAGGTTCTTGAACTGAATTATTAAGGTAAAATCACATGAATAAAATGACTAGTACAACTTTCTATTAATATGTCAGAAATTAAGATCTTGGTTTACTAATCATTACAAATAAATATTACATAAATAAAATGATAATTATTACATACATAAATTAAACATATTACACAATATATGCATGTGGACCTCAATATACTTTTATTCTTGAATATTTACTTAACATGAATTTATTTGAGTAATCATTTACTTTGAAATAGGTACTCATGTTTGGATTCATATGCATCTTAAAGTGGGAGAAAAATGCACTAGTGAACTCTTCATATCCATGTCAATTTTTTTTACTATGAGAGACAAAAAGATTACTATCAAGTTCTCTAATAATGTTATGTGCAAATTACTAGAAGAAATAATAGACAGTAGTGACTCCTCTAAAATACTGGCATCCCCCACATTTCCACAAATCATCTTTCCTATATCAAATCCAAAATGACCATGGTGATGAAGTGCATAAGATGGAAAATTTGTAGTAGAGATGATATCAAAAGGCTACTGTTATAAATAGAATTCCTAAGTTCATGAATTTCTTAGAGAATTTTTTGATAGAATCTCTAACAGATACATTCAAGAATAGTTTATAGGGATTGCTTGAATTTTGACATTATTAATTTTTATCTATAAATATTGAACTTGCAATATAAATGTAAGATATTAACTCTGTGTTTCTCTTTTGTTTTTGAAGATTTTTATAGCTTTCCCTTTTAGTTCCTATAAAGATCAAAAGTGTTTTCCTTTAGCATTTATATAAAATTATACTACTTTCATATTTAAAGGAATTTGAAGTAATGATTTAGCATGAAAAAAGATTGATCAACTATTCAAAATCCTTGGCATTATAGAAGAGGATCATTAAATAGATATCTTTTGTTTTAGAATCTTGCGTCATCATTATAGAGCATTTGTATGGTTGAAGATCGATATCTTCACTCATTCTCATAGTTGTAAGTCTAGTGTAATTAAGGGGTTTAATCTAAGAGAACATGACACTTGCAATTTGATAAATTCCTTGATAGTTAATATATAAGAAAGAGCAAAAAAAAAAGATAAAGAATAAGATAAACATAAACACATAGTATCCTAGATCAAATATATAGATTATGATATAGATTCGTCCCTATACGAATGACCTAAATTAAGATCAACCCATAACAAAATTAACATACTATTTTTATTTTAAAATATGTAGAAACATGAAACATTCTTCTTCAATCCCAAAACTAATAGAATTTGTGAACCATTTGAATCTATACCTTGCACAAACACAATAAACATGCAAACAATTAGATCAAACACAAGATTAGAAACCAATAATTCCTCAAGAAATCCATTTGAAATTTGCAAAAGATAAGAAATGAAAATGAAGAACACAAATGAAACGATTAAATCCTATCTAATGCAAGCAAACTCTTGATCTCTTGAGGGAGTTGGTGCAAATAGGTGTGTGGAGATTTGCCCTTTCCCAACTCCTTGAATGCAAATGTTGATTGAAGATGATTGATCCACTTGATGAAGACTTTGAATGTATGCTCCAAGCTTAAAATCTGCAAAAAACCTAGCTATGATTCAATGAGATGGATGAGGATTGCTGAGTATTTTAGCATGGTAACTTTGCTTGAGATGTGGATGCTAAAATGAATGGTGAAGCATTGTATTTATAGAATGATAAGTTGAAGAGATGTCCAAATTTGATCAATGTGGGACAAAGATTCAACCAATGATATAATGCCACTTGTCAACATGTGAGAGGATGAAGGTTGAGCAAGTTTTGAGGATTGTGCAAGTTTGAAATTTGAATTTGATGAGATGATATGTTTTAGGGGGATGAAAAATGGGTTAAATGCCAAGTGGGAGACATGTAGAGACAATGTAAGAGCTTCGTGCTGTTGGATGGACAAGTCCTTTGGGGAAATTTCCAAATTTGAGGAATATTCCCTTAGATACCTTTTGAATGAAAATAAGAATTATTAAATCAAATAAATGATTTAATTGTGCAATTTCTAAAAGCTAGAGGATTTGATGGATTAGGATTAAATTAATCGAGATTTGATTAATTTAATGAGGGATTAGATGATGTGACTAATTCATTTAGATTTATGGGTTGATTTAAATGAAAAGATGAGAAGAATGTGATTTAGAGACTAATTAAATAAAGATTTTGGTTATTTAATTAAAAGGGATAGTACTAGATTAAATTAAAATAAGGTTTTAATTTATTTTAACGTTTAACAGATGAACTTTAGAGATTTAATCAAATGAAATTGATTATTTAATTAAATAGGGATAATTAGATCCAGGATAGATTGATTTAATTAACAAAGGAAGTGACTTAATTAGACAAAATAATTTAGCTAATTAAAGAGGCGAATATTGATGAATTTAATCAGGATAGGGGAATTTGATTAAATAGTTAGACTGAGGGATGATTTAGGAAGAAACGATGTTAGTAGATCAAAGTTAGATGTGCAATGTCAACTTGTACATTTTGCATGTCTACATTTTGCCCCTCTTTGAAGCAATGTACTTGTTGCATTGATTCAAAGAATGATCTTGTCATGATCAAAATCAAAAAAATTCTGATTTTTCGGATGCCCCACTATTGCCCCAGTTAGAAGAATTGCACTGGTATATTGCCCCCTCGAGATGTTGAATGGGAATGCCAATTGCCAATCAAAATCGCGATAAAATGCGAGAGGAGTGGTTGATGTAGATGAATGGACATTCATTAGCTGTGGGTAGCTTCATGTACCAACAGGGATAGAAATGTTAGTAAAGATAGAAGAATGTGATAGAAGAATGAAAGAATGAGATGATCATGCAAATGGTGATGACTACTTGCCGTGGAGTTGGGATTTTCAAAGGGCGGATTTCCTTATGTTTGATAATACACGCAGTACGATGTATCAAGGTATCGAGAACCAGGATGGCGTTGTACCTAGTGTGATGGACTTTGACTCGACAAATCAGATAGGAGTATTCTTGTTCACACCTGACATACGAAACCCTGTCTAGAAAATAGTTCAGATATTTCAAATATCTCAGACCAAAACATAGGAAGGCGAGCCTCTCTATGTGGTAAACAAGAAACTTAAAACACCCTTGCTATAGACTAAACAAAAGCACGCATGACCAAGGTTATATTACAAAGATATCCAACAAGCACAGCAGAAAAAAGATAATGATCGTTGCCCCATTCCTATCTCTCTAAATCCTTCGTTCAGACATCATCAAGAGGTCCTTGGAATGAGCACAATGAGATAAATCAAACAAGATAAAGTAAGTGAGCAAACAAACTAATGTTCTCCGTACCGTTAGCTAAGAGAAATGATGTTTCGAAAGATGGGGGCCAAAACTTATTGCCAAAAGATAATGTCCATTGTCGGAACGGATCCTAGGACATGTTAATGACACGTCGTTTTGTTTACCCAAAGTGGTTGGTTTGATAAAAGTGCCCATTGTCGGAACGGATCCTAGGACAAGATTTTATCAAACAATGATGAAATTGATTTATGATTTATATGCCATTGATAAGAAAAGAGTTGACCAACTTGCTTGCTGACTGACCTATACTTGAGATTTTTGTGGAGTTTTAGGTTTCGCGTTTATTTGCTGAACTTGTTTACATTTTACAAAAGGTTAGGATGATGGCGTTTATTATGGATGATTGATTATTCTTGAGAGTGTAAAGCGAGATAAAATTTGAGATGGATTTTTTTTCAAATATTTGGATGTTTTTGGGTTTTACACAGTATTTTGAGGCTTTGGTATTTTTGAGATTTTCAATGTTTTGATTTCAATTTTCCAATGTTTTCCAGGATTTTGAGATTTTGACCAAGATACTAACCTAAAGACCTATCTAGGGCCTCGGGGAGCTTATCGATAGATTAGCCTTGCCCTCACGTTATACGAGACCACATAGTTTGGTGACAACAGTCGATTCTGAGATGAGAGAAGATATACATGATGAAATGTCAGGTTTATTGTGAACTCTAGGAGATGACTTCCTAAATGTCTGAGAGGGATGATCAAAGATCAACCTTTCCCTCACGTTCAAGCTCGGAAGGCAGTAGTTAGAAAATGAGGCAAACCTTGTTTTTGGATTTTGAAATGACTTTTTGACCTGTTTTTGGATTTTGATATGTTTTGAATGTTTTTGGATTTTCTGATTTTCTGATGTTTTTGGATTTTTCTGATTTTTTGATGTTTTTGGATTTTTCTGATTTTGAGGACTTTAAGATCATACACGAATCCGATCCAATGAGAACGTGCCCCCAGCGTGAGGCGATAGACTACTCTGATACAGGCAGGACAAACTGACCTTTTAAGTGGGCCGAGTAGCTCTAGGAGGAATCCTGACACAAATGCAAGACCAAGCTATGGTGCAAATGCGGATGGAAGGGTGAAATGCGATGATATGCGATGAGTGAATGAATGATGCAAAGCAAGTCATGGAGACCAAGATGGATGGAGAGTGCTTATTTACACAAGGTGCCTGTTTACCAGGTTTTCACCAAGGTACTTGCCCAAAGTGCCACCGAAGTGGTTTTCACTAGAGGACGATTTTTTTCTCTTTACTGTTTTCTTGATTTTTTGATTTTTATTTTTTTTTGTTGTCACCAAGACGCCTGTTTGCCAGGTTTTCGCCGAAGTAACCATTTTTTCAGGACTTTTTATGATTTTTTGGATTTTTTGGTTCTATACCTTGAAAGATTTAGGCATAAAACTTTTTGAGATGGGAGCTATTCATTGGCTCTTGTAGGGGTTCCCCTTCGGGTGTTGATAACTGATATGCCCCTAATTTGTAGCTTGCTGTGATGACAAAGGGTCCCAGCCAGTTGGGTTCAAACTTTCCCTTGCCATTTGGGTTCAAGACATTCTTCTGATTCTCTTTTAGCACCAATTCTCCAACTTGGAAAGTTCTGCTTCTGATTTTCTTGTTGTAGCTCCTTTTCAGTCTATTCTGATACACTTGCAGATGGTTTAAAGCATCCAAACGTCGCTCATCCAATAGTTCCAGCTCGTTTAGTCTTGAAACTCGATACTCCTCATCCGTGATGAGGTTTTGCAATGATACTCTGAGGGATGGTAACTCGATCTCAATGGGAAAGATGGCCTCTGATCCGTAGACCAAGGAAAATGGTGTGGCACCAGTGGGTGTGCAGATGCTGGTTCGGTAAGCCCAAAGGGCAGGATTAAGCTGCAAATGCCAGTCACGACCTGCGTCATTGACTGTTTTCTTAAGGATTTTGAGGATGGTTTTATTTGTGGCTTCTGCTTGGCCATTGCCTTGGGGATAATATGGGGTGGAAAAGCGATGTTGGATTTTAAACTTATCACATAGGTCACGGACTTCCTGATTTTTGAATGGTGTCCCATTATCTGAGATAATAGCTTGTGGAACACCATATCGGCATATGAGATAGTTCAGGATGAACTTTGAGATCTGCTTTCTTGTTATGTAGGTCATAGGTATGGCTTCAACCCACTTGGTGAAGTACTCAGTTGCGGTTATAATGAATTTGTGGCCGTTGGATGAGATGGGTGTGATTTTCCCAATGAGATCGAGTCCCCACTGTGAAAAGGGCCATGGTGTGATGATTGGATGAAGCTCTTGAGCTGGAGCATGGATGAGGTCCCCGTGTTGCTGACACTGTAGACACTTCTTGACATAGTCATGTGCCTCTCTGTCCATGGTAGGCCAGTAATACCCACTCCTCAGCAATTTCTTAGACAAGGTCATGCCACTCGAATGAGAACCACAGATGTCATTGTGCACCTCAGTTAAGGCAGCCGAAGCCTCCTCAGGGTTAAGACATCTTAGTAAGGTTCCTTCTATGCTTCTACGATAAAGGGTTTCTCCTAAAATGACAAAACGAGATGCTTTCTTGATAAAGGTTCGTCTAAGGCTTGAACGCAAATCGGCGGGAATGATACCTATCCTAAGGTATGTGTAAATGTCTTGGTACCACTGATCATTTGGACCAATGATTTCACCCACAAATTCTGACTCTGGTACCTTGAATGCTGGTACGAGAAGTTGCTCTACCAAGAAGTCATATTTTGGAACATTTGGAGGGATCTCTAAGAGTGATCCAATAGTTGCCATTGCGTCTGCTGCTCTATTGTTGGTTCTTGGTACTTGCTCGAATGTGATGTCAACAAAAGATTCCTTGAGATTTTCCACCATCCTTTTGTATGGAGTTAGCTTATCATCCTTTGTTTGGTACTCATTGTTCACTTGATTTATGATAAGCTGTGAATCTCCATATACCTTCAATGCCATAATGTTCCACTGTACTGCTATCCTGAGACCTATAGTTAAAGCCTCGTATTCTGCCATGTTGTTGGTACAAGGGAATGCTAGTTTGTATGATCTTGGTATACAATCCCCTTGTGGAGTGATGAAGAAGATACCAGCTCCTGAACCATGTTGTGTGTAGGATCCATCAAAGTATAGTTTCCAATGAGTAGTTATGTCAATGTTGAAAATGGATTCATCTGAAAATTCTGAAACAAGTGGGTTCTCTGCATAGATAGGTGCATCTGCCAGTTGGTCTGCAATGACCTGTCCCTTGATTGCCTTGCGCTCCACATACTCAATGTCATATTCTGATAATATCATTACCCACTTAGCCATTCTTCCTGTAAGCATTGCCTTTGAAAGAAGATACTTTAAGGGATGAATTTTAGCTATGAGTTTGATCTTGTGTGCCAACATGTAGTGTCTGAATTTTTGGGATGCAAACACCACTGCTAGGCAAGCTTTTTCAATGAATGTATAGTTTAACTCATGGCCCACCATTGTACGACTGATGTAGTAGATGGCTCTTTCTATTCCATTTTCATCATGTTGTGCTAGGAGAGCACCAAGGGCTGCTGCAGTTGCTGAGATATAAAGGATCAATGGTTTGTTATGAATTGGAGGCCTTAGTACTGGAGGTGTTAACAGATATTCCTTGATTTTGTTGAAGGCTTGTTCACATTTGTCATCCCATTTGTATGCTCCCCCCTTGTGGAGTAAGTGAGAGTAAGGGATTTGTTTGTCTGCTAATTGTGCTATAAACCTGCGAATTGACTGAAGCATGCCTTGGAGACCTCTCAGTTGTTTCAATGTCCTAGGAGCTTCCATTTCAAGTATTGCTTTCACCTTTGCTGGATCAATCTCAATGCCTCTCATTGACACTATGTAGCCCAACAACTTTCCTGATTGTACGCCAAATACACACTTCTTGGGATTCAAACGAACCTTGTATTCTTCTAGTCTGTCAAAGATAGCACTCAAGACTGATATATGATCCTTCCTCTTTTTGGATTTGCCCAAGATGTCATCGACATAGTCCTCAACTATTTTGTGGATCATGTCATGGAATATTAGTGTCATGGCCCTTTGGTATGTGGCCCCGGCGTTCTTTAAGCCGAATGGCATTACGTTCCAGCAGTATGTTCCCCATGGGCAAGTGAAAGCCGTCTTGTGTTGATCTTCTTTTGCTATCATAATCTGGTTGTATCCTGAAAATCTGTCCATAAGTGATAGCATCTCATGCCCTGCTGTCATGTCTACTATCATGTCGATGTTAGGCAACGGAAAATCATCCTTTGGGCAAGCCTTGTTCAAGTCCCTAAAGTCCGTACAGATTCTTATGGCTCCGTCGGGCTTTGATACGGGTACCAAGTTCGATACCCATTCTGGATAATCAATTGGTCGAATGAATCCCACATCTAATAGCTTTTTGAGCTCCATTTTGACTAACAAAGCAATTTGAGGATGCATTTTGTGAAGCTTATGTCTCACAGGTTTAGCTTTAGGATAGACTGCCAAGTGATGAACCACTACCTCTGGATCCAATCCTGGCATATCAGCATAGGTCCACGCAAAATTTATCTTCCTTTCCTTTAAGAAGGTAGCCAACTCCTCTTGTTCTTTGCATAATAATGACTCAGCGTAGAATGTAATATGAGGAGTTTCTTGTGTTCCCATATTGATGGGGTTGCACTTTTCTGCTAGCATAGCTGACTTTTCTTGGTGTATAGCTGTAAGAGGAAGATTGAATCCCCCATCCTCAGGCGCCTCAGAGAGGTTTTCACCATTGGATGCATCCTTTCTTTTTACTTTTTCAGAGTCGGAGAGTGCCACAAGGTGGTTTTCACTCAAGGACTTGGAGATTATTCTCAATTTTTTATTTTTGCGACTGAGGGATTCAATCGTTTCTCCATAGTATGCATGTGTATCCAGCTCTATGATGAAACCTGCCTTATGATCCCCACATGGAATGTCATCCCTAAGTCCCGTGAATTCTGAGAGCGCATCATCGTTTTCAAACATGTCAAGAATTGGTGGTCCTCGTTGGTCGTAATCAATCAGTTGGGGATAGACTAATCGGATTTCATTGCTTTGGTTTTTAGACTCATAAGATAAGGTGCTAATCATAAGGATGTTAGTATCCTCAAACAACAAAGATAATCCTATTTCTGGTGACTCAATTAAATCAGTGGGCATTCCTAAAGTCATGGAGGATTGTGGAGTAGCTATGGATTCCTGAGGAGGCATTCGATTCTGTCTACCATGGGCACCTCGACCAAGTACAGTTACCTTAGGAGTAGGATGACCAATGCCAAGATTTTTTATTTGCTTCTCAGGTATAATGGGTATTACACGCCCGTTATTATCTTGGCCTAACCCTTGGTTCCGGTTATAGACCATTGAGAGCATCATCTTCATACCTCTGTTTCGTTCGTCCATAGGTAATTCAACTGCTGGTATATCATCTCGATAGAGGAGATGAGATAGGCCCCCCTCTAATGTTTCCTGACCAAGATCTCCTGCACTTGTGAAGGTGGGGTTTCGTTCATAGGAGCCTTGAGATGTTGAAGCTTCTTGTGATTGTGGTCGTCCTCTTGATCTAGGACATTGTGGTAGCTCTCCTACTACAAAAGCATTCTTAGGCATTGAATAGTTTCCACAACCATCATCTTGTATTATGACTTTGATATCAGAAAAGGTGGGGATGGCGGGGGTGGAGGGTGTCTCTGTCACAGAAGTGAGAGTGGCGGGATCCACGTAAGGTGTTGATGGGCCTTCATCGTTCTTGGGTACTTGCGGGATCTTGTAGTATTTTGCCTCTAGATTTTTGCAGTAGGCAAATGGCTCAGGATCTCCATGGATAGTAACCTCTTGACCTTCATGTGTGACTTTCACACATTGATGAAAGGTTGAAGCTACAGCTTGCATTGCATGTATCCATGGTCGCCCTAGGAGAATGTTGTATGGTAAATCGAGGTCCAAGACCTGACAGTTGGTTTGCATGATGGCGGCTCCAACCTGGACAGGAAGCTGAATGGTGCCTTGGGATACCCTTTCCTGGTCATCGTATGCTCTTATTGTGATGCCTTTCCTTTGTCAATTGAATCCTCTGAAATGTTCAAATTCTTTAGAAGCTTTAAGGAACAAATATTTAAGCCTGCACCTCCATCCACCAAGACTCTCTTGACTTTCTTTTTATTTACGTACACCTCCAGATGAAGTGCACGGTTGTGAGATGGTTGTGTGGGGAAGTCTTGTTCAGAAAATGTAAGAATGTTAGGTGTGGTGATACTTGCGACCATAGCTTGGAATTGTTCTGTATCTAGATCTGCGGGGACAGTAGATGACGCCAAAGCTTCTTATAGAATCTTTTTGTGTGCAGATGAGATTTTGAGTAACTCCATGATGGAGATATGTGCAGGGGTTCTTTTCAATTGATCAAAGACATTATAGCCACTAGGGTTAGACCTTGGATTGGATGTGGAATTTCTGCTTGGTTGGGATGGT
Source organism: Sequoia sempervirens (assembly GCA_007258455.2). Classification (NCBI taxonomy): domain Eukaryota; kingdom Viridiplantae; phylum Streptophyta; class Pinopsida; order Cupressales; family Cupressaceae; genus Sequoia; species Sequoia sempervirens. The sequence continues at coordinate 571,506,729 of VDFB02271358.1, forward strand.
GCTGCAATGGTAACCTTTCCACCTCTTGTGGTGACTCCACAATCAGCTTGGGCCCCTTTGATGGTGATGACTCCACAAAACTCGTCTAAACAAGCAACAACACCCTCGTATGTGTGGTTGACATTTTTATAAGCCCCTTTTCCTTTGTCTTGATCTTTGTTTCCTTTGTTGCCATGATTCGGCATCGGATTCGTGTAAATCTTGAGATCTTTGTTTCCTGATGGTGCTTCCACATCTATGATTTTGTCATCTATGAGGTCTTGAATTAGATTTTTGAGCCTCATGCAGTTGTTTGTCGTGTGTCCCTTGAGTTTGTGGAAGTCGCAAAGATAATTCTCATTATACCATGATGGCTTGACCGATGGTTCTTGATAATTATTATGTGTAGGGACCGTTATCAATTTTTCATCTACCAATCTTTTCATGATTGCTTCAGCAGGTTCCCCAAGGAGTGTGTATTTTCGTTTGGGGAAGAACTTGTTTCGCTGTGGTCCTACCTGATTATCAATGTTGTTTGTGTTTTGGTTATGGGATGGTTGGACCACAGTATTGACTTGTCGAATGCTTTGATTGGTATTTTGGTGTTGTTGTTGTTGGGATGGTGGATTGTTCTTCCGTGGGGCACTAATGACAACTTTGGCGTCAACATCACCATCATTGGTTACATTACGATTCTTTGCCCATGTTCGTGGTTTGTCATGATAATTGGATGATGAGCGGCCTTCTTGATATGATGAAGTTTCTCCCTGTGTGGCAAGGGCTCGTTCGATATTGAGCGCGCTAGGGATCAATTGGTCGTAAGTGGTGATGTTTTGCACTTTGAGGTGGAAGGACAAGGGTCCATCAAGATTTGCAATGATAGTTCCCACTTGTTGCTCTTCAGGCATAGACCACTTGCTTTGATTAGCTTTGGATCGCCATCGTTGTAAGAAAGCACCGAATGATTCATTTTTCCCTTGTTTGAGAGATGATAATTCCTGTAAGCTAACCTCCATGGGAGTGTTGAAGGAATAATTATGTATGAAGGCATCTATGATTTCCTGGAATTTTTTGATTCCAGAAAGTCGAGAAAACCAATCAATAGCGTTTCCAACCAAGCTTCTTGGGAATAATCTCATCAAGTACGTTTCGTCGTAAGCCACCTCCATGCAATGTACTTGGAATTCCCTGATGTGATCTTCAGGGTTACCCGTTCCACGATATTTGTCAAATTTAGGGATCTCAAACCCTTTTGGGAACGGTTTCATTTCTACACTCCTATCAAATGGATAAGGGCATAGGTTTTTTTGTGGTTTTGGTGTCCTTCCTGATTGAAGGTCAAGCACTTGTTGTGACAGAAATTTTATTTGTGCGGTGACATCCAATTGTGGATCAGGAGGTGGAATCAAGGTGTTCTGGGGGGGTGGAGTGGGTGTTTGAATGGGTGGAATGTTTTCTTGTTGTGCCATGTATGCTTTCAACAATGCTTGTTGTTGATCTTGTTGTTGTTGCACTAATAGAGCTTGTTGTTGTGCTTGCTGTTGTTGGTCCAACAATGCTTGTTGTTGATCAGCTAGGGCTTGTTGTGTTGCTTCTTGTTGCTCTTGGTATTGCTCTAATGCTTGCTGATATGCGAGTTGTTGGGCTGCTTGTTATTGTGCGAAGTACTGCGCTTGTGCTTGCACTTGTGCTTGGGCATCTTGGGCATCTTTTGCAGCTTGAGCAGCTTGTGTGGCTTGTGCGACTTGAGCAGCTTGTGCAGCTTGTGCAGCTTGAGCAGCTTGTGCAGCTTGTGTAGCTCATTTTTGTTGTTGTTGTTGTTGCAACAAAGCTTGGGCTTGTGCCGCTTGTTGTGCTTGTTGTTGTTGCAGCGATGTTTGAGCTTGATTTTGCTGTGAAGCTCGAGAAGCATGCGTGGCTATAGGTGCTTGCTGAATTGTTTGATATTGTTGGAGCAATTGTTGGTATGCTTTGAATGCAGCATTGTAATGGCTTACTTGGCTTGGTCGCAATGGTGGTGGTGGTGGGATCGGAATTGTGTTGGAAGTTTGAGATGCGCTTAGAGCAATGGTGGTGGTGTGAGGTTGCGATGTAAGGGGTGTGATGGGGGTAGTGGAAGTTTGAGGTATAGTGGATGTAGTGGTTGGAGTGAATGTGGTGATAGGTGCATTTGGGATGGGTGAAGTGATAGGAATGGTGGGACTAGGTAAAGTGGTAGGAATGGTAGAGATGAGCGAAATAGTGGGTCTTTGAGAGACCGTATTTTGATTAGCTATCATGCGTTGGTTTGATGTGGATGGTGTGTTTGAAAGATGTGATGTACCCCCTTGGTTGGATGAATTGATTTGGATGGGGCGATTTATGTTAGGGAAAGGTGGAAATTTAGGTAAAGGGGAGATCCCTAAACCAAAATATGGTGTTGACGTGGTGGGAGGTGTGAATGGTTTGAATGGTGGAAAATTTTCTTGTGCAAATGAAGAGACAAATCCGTAAGGTCTCTCTATTTCGGACGAGCTTGCTTGTACCAAAGGTCTAGACACTTGCGTGTCAAGAGAAAATGATGAGGTGGTATGGTAAGGAACCTCAGATGTATCGATAAATCCAAGTGGGTTGTAAAGTGGATTTTGATGCGTGTTGAAGAGGGTATCATCCTCATTGATAGTAGGTTCTATGGTGGTAATGGAAGTGGTTGATTGTGGAAGGGTGTTTTGGTCATTTGGTACAAGAAGCTCATCCTCAATAGTGTTGAGAATTGATGGATTTATTTTAGCCATTGCGCGAAGAAACTTTTGTAGTTTTGGTTGTTTGAGCATCTCAAGAACTTCTTCCTCACTTAGTTCTGTTGGTGTGATGTCTTCCACCAAGACCTCTTTTTGTGGATCGTGTGTAGTGATAGTGAGGTCTGGAAGTGGTGTGTTTTGGATTTCTGGAATGTTTTGGCTTAGATCACTTGTGGTTGATGTTTCTTGATTTAACTCCATGTTCCTCTTGTGTTGTGATCTTGTTTGAACCATAAAAGAGCAAACTAGGATGTGTAAAAGATCAAAGATGTGAAGATGAAAGGTGTATGATATATGGATGAGAATGGAAGTTTTGAATTTGTATTGAAAATCTTGATGTGATGCTAGGTACTTTGGGTTTGCTTTGATTGATGTTTGTTTGATGTTTAGACTTTGAATTCTGTCTTTTGAATGTTGATGTTTGAGCAAGAGATATCCCCAAGATGTTTGGATGATGATCTAAAAAAGATAACTAATGCTCATAAAGGATAATTTGATTTAGGAGTGAGAATAGGATGTGTCTACTCACAAGTTAACCAAAAGATAATCCAAATTAGTGATGGGAGAAGGATGCATCTATCCACCATTAATTGGAACAAAGTGATAATTCAACTAAGCATGTGCAAAAGGATTCATTCACACACACTTGAGTTGAACAAGTTTGATGTTTGAAGAATTCAAAGTCTCATGTTTGAAAAGTTTTGATGTCTACCAAAGGAGCCTAGCATACTTGTGTCAAGATTTTCTCAAAATGTTGGTGAGATGTTTATGGTTGATGATGTTTTTGATGGATGAATGTTTGTTTTGATCTTAGAATGACCCTAGTTTAGACTTTTGTTTAACAAGACCAAGGTATTAAAGAACGTGTTATGCCCTAAGCAAGGTATCCAATCCCTTGAAACAATCTTTGATTTTGTGTGTAGTAAAATGAATATAAAGTGGGGTTGTCTCTTGAAGCATGTCGATAGAAATTAGCCAACAACTTTTCTCTAAAATCATATAACCTTTTGAGTTTTTGTTGATGTTGCTTTGGGCTAAGTTTCCTTTTCTTGGGTTTTTGTATCTTGATCTTGTGAGAAATCATTGAAAAGACATGTGTGGGGCTCAATTGCTTATCTTTGCTTTTAATGACTTCTTTTTACCAAATACACTTTCTTGATTATGTTTCAAACTAAAGATGTCCTATGTCAAAATTCCTTTTCTTCCCACAAAGTGTTGTGTGGGAGTTCCAAGAAATTGAGGCAAAGGGATTTCCTAGGTTAACCCTAGTTAGAGCAAATGACGATATAAATTCAAGTGATGAGAAACCTCTAAGGACATAATCCCAAGGGAAGGCAACAACACTTAAATTCGTCAAAAGGTATTTGCTCTATCAAAAGGGGTTTGAAATTTGCATGATCATGTTTAAGTGTTTGTTTTTCCAATGTTTACGAACAAGCATGTGTTTTTGTAACCCAAAAGCATGTACAATCCTATGGATGTGATAGACAATGTTTGTTGAGTCCCCACTTGGACAAGTCCAGCTACGCCTACTTTTAGCGGATGGTTAGATGCTTGACCACACTGGCTCCCCTCCACGGCACTCACTTATCCGGGGCAGCCAAGCATCAACACCCATGAAACTCCCATGGCATGCTTTCCATCTCTACTAAAAGCCGTAAAATTGTGGGGCGGCTTCAGAACGACCGTTCTTGCACCAACAAACAGATTAAGGATTTTGGAAAATTCTAGCACATGGGTTCTGAAATGGGGCTTTCGTTGGTAGGAGTTGACTAGCATTGGCAAGAGTCCCCTTTGGATCCATCTTGTAAGTCAGCAGCGTGATATTAGCGTTCTTCCAATATCCACATTTATATCCGTGGAAATACTCTTGGCTTTAGAGTGTTGCGGTTGAGCGTTCCTTGAATTGATTACTTTTCCCACAAAGTAGACCCTCTAAGATAAACAAAGCGAATGAAGAACAATATTAAATGGCTTTCGATCAATCCTTGTAATGAGTAACAAAGAGAAGAGATAATGCTTATGAAGTCCCCACTCACACTAGCACAATAGTTTGTTCAATTTTAAGCCCAAATCGAAGTGTGAAGGTGATTGTTTTATCTCAACCCAAAGTCATGGAAAAGACCTTTTGATTCTCAAGATCGCTATAAAGCGCGAGAGAAGCGCATACGTCCTTTTCCAATGGCTTTAGTCTAAGTAAGCCCTCACAAACAAACAAAACTACACTTGTTCTTTTTAAACCCTCAAATGCAATGATGATTTCATTTTAAAGCACCAAATGAAGTGTAAGAAATTGCCTTGTTCAATTGTTAATCCAATAAAACCAAATCTAGTAAGTTGTGATCCTAAAGTTCATTTTAACCTTTGCAAGAAATGAAAAAGGTTCTTTTTAATCCCAATTGAAAACTAGTGTCCTAAGAAGGAGAAGGATGACAAATTCTTTGAAGAAGTGTTAAACAAACACTTAAGTGTTAAAAAACACTTTGATTAGATAAAATATCATCTCCATGCTCCTCTTTCTTTTGATTTCAATTTCCAACCTACAAAAGTGATCAAAATGTTAGATGAGATCAAAAGAAACAAAAGGATATAGGGGTTAGATAAACCATTTACCAAAACACCCTAAAACTTAGCCAAGTTATCATGTGTTTACTTTAAATGTAAATTTGAAAATTTTAACTAATTTAAAGTTAAGAAACACCTACACCATTGGATAGCTTGTGAAATTCTACCCTATTTTAAAAAAAAAAGCATCAAAAAAGACCTACGTATGACCAAGATATGGTCATTTTAAAATTGACTCTAAAAACACTAAAATAGTGATCATATGCGGGTTAATGAATAGTGCTGTCAAAAAACAGCGAAATTTTATAAAAAAACGTGTTGGATTTGAGGTGTATGCCCTCCTTCTAGCGCCAATATGTGAACCATTTGAATCTATACCTTGCACAAACACAATAAACATGCAAACAATTAGATCAAACACAAGATTAGAAACCAATGATTCCTCAAGAAATCCATTTGAAATTTGCAAAAGATAAGAAATGAAAATGAAGAACACAAATGAAACAATTAAATCCTATCTAATGCAAGCAAACTCTTGATCTATTGAGGGAGTTGGTGCAAATAGGTGTGTGGAGATTTGCCCTTTCCCAACTCCTTGAATGCAAATGTTGATTGAAGATGATTGATCCACTTGATGAAGACTTTGAATGTATGCTCCAAGCTTAAAATCTGCAAAAAAAAACCTAGCTATGATTCAAGGAGATGGATGAGAATTGCTAAGTATTTTAGCATAGTAACTTTGCTTGAAATGTGGATGATAAAATGAATGGTGAAGCATTGTATTTATAGAATGATAAGTTGAAGAGATGTCCAAATTTGATCAATGTGGGACAAAGATTCAACCAATGATATAATGCCACTTGTCAACATGTGAGAGGATGAAGGTTGAGCAAGTTTTGGGGATTGTGCAAGTTTGAAAATTTGAATTTGATGAAATGAAATGTTTAGGGGGATGAAAAAAGAGAACTTTAATGCCAAGTTGACTTGTGTAAGACATGTAAGAAACATGTAAGAGCTCATAAATGTCAAGTTGGAGGAAAAGTCCTTTTAGGATGGAGATTTCAAAATGGAAGAATATTCCACTTGAGATGCCCTTTTTTGAATGAAATAGAAGAATTAGTAAATCAAATAAATTGATTTATTGTGCAAGTTGCAAAATATAGAAGATTTGAGTGGTGGGATTAAATTAATCGAGGATTTGATTAATTTAAGGGAATCTGAAACTAGGCTGATTTGACAATTTGATTTAGATTTTTGGATTAATTTAAATCAAAGAGGGCATATGATAAGAGCTAATTAATGAATTTTTGATTTTATTATTTAATTAAAAGGGATGGCCACTGGGGTGAATTAAATAAGGTTTTAATTTATTTAATTTAACAGAATGGAGCACAGAGATTTAATCAAATAAATTGATTATTTAATTAAATAGGAACAGAACCGGATGAATTGATTTAATTAACAAGGGAAAGTGACTTAATTAGACAAAATAATTTATTTAATTAAGAGACGAATATTGATGAATTTAATCAGATAGGGGAATTTGATTAAACAGTTAGACCGAGGGATGATTTAGGAAGAAACGATGTTAGTAGACCAAAGTTAGATGCGCAATGTCAACTTGTACATTTTGCATGTCTACAAATACTAAATCTACTCCAGTGACCATTGCAGTCTCCAAACCCACTATAAGCTTCATTGCTTATACAATTGATAAAAAGAGTACCAAAAAGAAAAGTGTAAATGAAAAGAAAGAGAAAATATTGAAAAATAGGCAACTGTGTGGGTGTACGAGGAACTCTATTAGAGCTATGGACGCCTAGGTGAAAATAGAGAAATTTTCATGGGGATTGTGGCAACAACTCTGTTGGGGCTATGGATGCCTGATTGGCAACAAAGCAATGTCCAGGTTACTTTTCCGGTTAGTGGTGCAGGAGCACCTGCACCTCATCTTCACATTAGGTCCATTTGATGATGAATGGGATCAGTAGATTCACAAGGAGCATTTTGAGTCTTTTTTCATGGATAAGGTCTAATAAGACCATTAGTTATGTTATAGGTTGAGTTTTTGGGTTTTAGAGTCGAAGTGTTGGAAAATGGTGTTCTTGCACTTAAGAACCTATGTAGCCTTTGATGGCAATTTTGTAAGTTTGTGCAAGGATGGTGTCTTTTCAATGTAACAAGGTTTTTTTAAGCCATTAGTATGATTTTAGAGAAGTCTAGAAGTTTCAATGCATTTAAAAAGGTCAAAAGTTAAAACATTTCCTTGTATGGAAAGTGATGGTAACAAGCTTGTAATGGTGTGATTATGCTCTCAACATTCATTAAACATTTGAAAATTAGTTGAAAAGTTAGTTGGCTGTTGTTTGAGCCTGAGGAAGCCTTTAAATGGCTCAGAACCATCAATTTCAATGTTGGGTGTTGAAGGAAAAAAAATACAAATAAAGAAACTCTATTTTATTTACATTTTTCATGTTTTTCTCTCATTGTACAGAACTGTACAAGTATGTACAATCAGATTATGAAGTGAAATATCTTCCAAGTTTTGAATGAATGTAGTAAATTTGTTTTGTGTCTATTTTGAGGGAATTTGGTGGTGATTTGCTTAAGAAAACTTCACTTTCTTGTAAACAGCTGGTATACCCTGTTTTGGGGGTTTGTGAACTTAAAATGGTGTAAAAGGGACCTTACACTTTCTGTAGCCATTGTAACTTGTGTAAGAGGCCCCATGGAGTCTGTTGTATATATAGAATGTATAATTAGAGCGTAGGGACATGAATAAGGAGGATGTGTATGTTGTTCTTAAGTATTTTTGTGGAGAAAAGCATGTGAATGAGAGGTTTTAGTCTAGGGTTTATCAAACTCTATATGGGAGTCTTATTTTTTTGAAATTTTAAGCATGAGTGAGATTAAACAACTGTGTTTGAGTTGGTTTTAGGGCCTAGGAGATTGTGGATGCATCAGATTCAATAAACCCTCGAGATTTGCACATAAAACAAGGGTTTTCTGAGTTGCCATGTATTGGTCCGTACAAGTGGGGTATTTTTGTGGTTTTGGTGGTTTGAAGATATATAAATTTCTACCCCAAGGTTTCAGAGAGATTGGAGAAGTTTGAAGGGTACTTCCTTTGTAAAAGAGGCCTAATTCACTAGGTCTTTCTATGACAGGGGTGTTGGATCTCCATGTTGGTCCAAAGGAGCTGTTGTTGACTCTTACATATATGTTGTAACCTTGAAATGGGTATATGAATCCATCAATATTTTGTCTAGTGTTTTGGGAATTATTTGTGTTATTGGGAAAAACTAGGCTTGCACTACTACAAGGGTTCAAGGAGTGAAAGTGAGAAAACTGACTTCAGGTGA
>VDFB02271358.1:571515514-571549356 GCA_007258455.2 Sequoia sempervirens
ATCACCACAATTGATTTTATTTATAATATAATGCATAGGGTTAAATTCCATGTGCTAAAATCTACCCACATAGATCCAATACCCATGGGGCCTAAAATTGAATCCAAACCATTAGATTATAAACAAAATCAATGATTTTGAAAAAGAATTTAGAGTCGGTTTAAAATATTCAATGTTTAATTTAAAATATTAATGAATTAAAGAGTTGTCATGAACACTACACCTTAAACTTCGAACTACTTAATCACTACCACCCTGAAACAATTACTTTTCCATATATATATTTTTTTAAAAGGAATGATTTTTCATCGTAATTAATGCATTTACCTATATTTCATCAAGATTTTCTAAGATTTTATACAAAATTTCACTATAAAATTAGTTTTTCTTTTAAGGAAAGATTCACCAATATAAATTAATAATTATTTTCAAAATAAATGAAATATTTTCCAAAATTTTATATCTTTTTTCAAGAGGTTTTTTTAAAGTTAGATCACTCATACTAATCACAAAACCAAAACCTAATTGTGGCCTTCACCATAAGTTAATTGTTTCAAGATATAGATTTGCATGACAAATTCAAATGACCTTAGGATTTTAAAATACAAATTAGTGGATAGCTAAAATGAGAATATATTATAAACAAATAATTACACGGTTGGATAAAATTGTAAATGTAACCGTAATTATGAATCTACTTTATGGAAATGATCTAATGAACTAGGATTGGAGTGTAGATTTGAACATAAACACTAGAATAATAATCTCTAAAAAAAACCATGAGAGCTCAAGGGAAGGGATTTATAATAAATGGTGGACTATGAACATGATATTATTAATTGATACCCTTCATGGGAGGGAACTATGTTTCAAATATAAAATTTTGATGATGGATCACAGAGTGTGATCTGAAATGTTGATACAAAAAATTGTACTCAATAAAATCCAAAAATATTTGAACAATATATAATATGGATCATGGAAATTTGAAATCGTTAATTGATACCCTTCATCAGAGGGAACTATGTTTCAAATCTTGAATCTCGATGATGGATCATAGAGTGTGATCCGAAATGTTGATGCAAAAAATTGTACACAATCAAATCTAGAAATATTTGAACAATATACAATATGGATTATGGAAATTTGCTATCATTAATTGATACCCTTCATGGGAGGGAATTGTGTTTCAAATCTAAAATCTTGATGATGGATCACAAAGTGTGATCCAGAACGTTGATGCAAAAAATTGTACACAATCAAATCCAGAAATATTTGAACAATATACAATATGGATCATGAAAATTTGATATCATCAATTGATACCCTTCTTGGGATGGAACTGTGTTTCAAATTTTAAATCCTAAAGATGGATCACAGAGTTTGATATGAAAAGTTGATGCAAATAATTGTACATAATCAAATCCAAAAATATTTGAACAATATACAATATGGATTGTAGAAATTTGATATCATTAATTGATACCCTTCATGGGAGGTAACTATGTTTGAAATCTAAAATCCTGATGATGGATCACAGAGTGTGATCTAAAACATTGATACAAAAAATTGTACATAATCAAATCCAAAAATCTTTGAACAATATGCAATATGGATTATGGAAATTTGGTATCATTAATTGATACCCTTCATGGGAGGGATTTTTGTGTTTCAAATCTAAAATCTTGATGATGGATCACAAAGTGTGATCCGAAACATTGATTGCAAAAATTGTACACAATCAAATCTAGAAATCTTTGAACAATATACAATATGGATTGTGGAAATTTGATATCATTAATATGAACATGATTACAAATATGAAATTTATTTAAATATGAATTTAGCTTTTATATTACAAAGAATTCCTTCATACATGAGAAATAAAATAAATTATATAACTTATCAAGACTTTTTTTAGCAAAAGGCTTAAAGCCTATATATATTATATTATATTGGAATAAGATAGTTACAAGATTTTGAAATCCATGCCACTAAGTTAAGTATAACCAATCAAGAGGCTCAATTTTGATAAAAAAATTAAGCCTAACCACATACTTAAACTTCTCAACTAGCGATAACAAATTATACAGAATGCAACCAAGGTTGTTACCCATTTCAATGCCTTAAAATATTCTTTTATTAGCTTTCACTAGTTAAGATTGTTTAGACCAATTATACCAATAGTATGTGGCATGACAAGTAAGGGCTTGACCACATGGAACTTTAGTTTCCTAGGTATTCTTTACATATGAGTTATGAAAATGATAGTCAACCTATTACTATACATGTTGAGTATCATGACTATTTTATATTGAAGAATCAAATTAAATCATACATTAGTTTATTCATTAAAGTTTTATATGATCTCCTTGATAAAGATCATTAGATAATCTTTTAATTTTAAGTCATGCTATATTTATTTGATTTACTTATTATTGATTTAAATATTATAGATTACAAATCTATTTGTTTCTTCATCCTATGTAGCTATATTCTATGATCAATCATAGCATTGAACAAAAAAGTATGAATAGTAATATAGTTATTATTTGAACTCTATATCTATCATATAAAAAGAACAATATTATATCAATTGTAATAAGGTTGATTTAACTTACCATATTTAGACTATCTATTATCTATACAATAGGTATTACATTTATATTTCTACAAAATGTTAGAATCATTAGAAAATGATAAATGCACATTAAAAATATCATTTGTAGTGCCCCTCAGTTTGCTTGGGTTTTGGACAGTTACTTGGATTTTTAGTTGGGCATTATGATACTATATGATGACACTATTATATCTGATGTTTTATGATCTGAAACTTTAGTTTCCTAAATATTCTTTGAGTTATCAAAATGATAGTTCACCTATTACTATAGATGTTTAGTATGATGTCTATTTTTTTATTGAAGAATCAGATTAAATCATACATTATTTTATTCATTAAAGTCTTATATGGTCTCCTTGATAAAGATCATTAAATAATCCCATGGAACTTTAGTTTCCTAAATATTCTTTATGAGTTATCAAAATGATAGTTCACCTATTACTATACATGTTTAGTATGATGGCTATTTTTTATTGAAGAATCAAATTAAATCATACATTATTTTATTCATTAAAGTCTTATATGATCTCCTTGATAAAGATCATTAGATAATATTTTAATTTTAAGTCATGCTATATTTATTTGATTTACTTATTATTGAATTAAATATTAGAGATTACAAATCTATTTGTTTCTTCGTCCTGTGTAGCTATATTCTATGATCAATCATAGTATTTCAAAAAAGTATGAATAGTACTATAGTTATTATTTAAACTCTAGAACTATCATATAAAAAGACCAATATTATACTGCAATAAGGTTGATTTAACTTACCATATTTAGACTATATATTATCTATACAATAGGTATTACATTTATATTTCTACAAAATCTTATAATCATTAGAAAATGATAAATGAACATTAAAAAATCATTAATTTTTCTCTTTATTATTCCTACATCAAGAATACAATTATTTTATTATTGTGTTACTGACTATATTGGTGATCCTAATTATGAGAAATCTACCATAGATTGTGTCTTCAAAATATTGGTGTAGATATCATTGTTAGAGTAATAAGTTATTACACTTAATTAATTATATCATATTGGTAAGCTAAACTTAGGCACATTAATAATTGATTAATTATTAAGTGTGCACACTAGGGTTTCATTTAGGGTTTCCCTTTTAGGGTTTCTTGATCTCCTTCATAAGGATTGATCTCTTTGTAATATTCGATTCTCAATAATGCATTTTTACTTTGAGGTTTATAGAACATCTTCTTTGGTTCTGCATGTCTTTTGCATGTGATAGGTGATTGCATGTAGGTGATCTTGGTTTCTAACATGGTATCAAAGCTCCAGACCTACAACTGCCTGTTCGTGATTTGAAGATATGGCCTTTCAGTGAGTTTCTAATGCAAGGGTTTCCACAGGCATCTTTTTTGCAAGATCTGGGGGTAGCCAAATTTTTGGTGCATTTTGAGTAGAAACGGAGGCCACCATTGCGTTCACAGCGGCCAAAAACCCTTAGATCGCCTTTCGTTTCATCGATTTCAGAGAAAGTTATTTCTGAGGCAAATTTTTTTGCCAGGGAGGCCATACGGCCTCCCCAGCTCGCTTCCCGAGGCACGAAAATTGAAAAAAATGCAAAAAATGAGGTTTTTCAATTTTTGTGCCGGCACTCACAGTGTATAAGTTTTTGGCCACTCAGCGGTCATTGGGTGGTCACTGAGCGGCCACCATTCCTCCACCGCCACCGGTTCGCCGCCACCCTGCATTAGCTGCCAGCCCAGCCAGCCCTTGAGGGCTCCCTCCACCCCGCCCCGGTCCTATGGCCAACCGGGGGCCTCAGCTCAGCCCCCATGGGCCTCTATCAGCCCTGTGACGGTCCTATGGGGACTAGGAGCTCCGCTCCACCCAGCACTCGATCACAATCGGAATATTCCTGCGATTGAACAGAATATTCCGTCACCAAAATTTTTTTGTAGGGGGGGGCATTTTTTGCTGCAATGGCCAAATGGCCATCAAATTTAAGCTCGCTTTTTTGCTGACGTCAGCATGATGTCATCTATACGGCCGACCCTCTTTGCCCCCTCTTAGCCCTGATTTTCCCTAAAAGAGTAGTTTTTTTCTTTTGGTCATAACTTGGGAATACGGTATCAAAATTGGGCAAACGAGATATCGTCGGAAAGCTGGTTCCGAGAACTTTCTAGTGGTGCTGTTTATTTTTTTAGTATTTTACTGTTTATCTACATTTATTGCTGTTTGAAGTCAGATTTTTATTTTGGACTTCCGAGCTCATAACTTTTTGCCACAATCTCTGATTTTTGCTATCTTTGCGGCATTGGAAAGGTATTAAGGAGCTCTATGTTTCTATCTATACACTTTTTCTATATCTATCCCAGGTTGATCGCTTAGTCCAGATTTGGCCCGATGGGTTGTTTGGAGATTACTTGGATGTTTTGGCAGTTGGGAGGGTGCATCTTGCATCTTTGCACTTCATTTTCAGTAATACATCATTCAATAATCACTTGCTACTTTATAGATTCTAGGGTTGTTTCCATTTGGAGTTTTCGAGTGTTCCATGGCATCAGGTCTGTTGTTGCTTTATCATGATTCCTTGAGTCAATCAGTGACTCTCGTCTAGTTTTAGTAGTAGATAGAAGAATCTTTCCTTGCTTGCCAGATTTCGGTTCCAGTGTTACTCTACAGAGTTCTTCCAGTGCTTCTTTGCAGCATGTCATCTCTTGTAGGGGGGTTTTGTCCCGCTGGGTTTTTTCCTTCTCTACCTCATTCTTGCATTTGTAAATGGGTACCTGATCAGACCTAGTTGCCAGGACCCATCTTTGCTTTCATGCATCTTATTCTAGTGTTTTAGCTTCTTCCTAATTTCATCTTAAGGGGGGGTGTTAGAGTAATAAGTTATTCCACTGAATTAATTATATCATATTGGTAAGCTAAACTTAGGCACATTAATAATTGATTAATTATTAAGTGTGCACACTAGGGTTTCGTTTAGGGTTTCCCTTTTAGGGTTTCTTGATCTCCTTCATAAGGATTGATCTCTTTGTAATATTTGATTCTCAATAATACATTTTTACTTTGAGGTTTACAGAACAACTTCTTTGGTTCTGCATGTCTTTTTCATGTGACAGGTGATTGCATGCAGGTGATCTTGGTTTCTAACAATCATCCCATGAATGGAGTAATAATTCAAAAAACTTGTTGTGGATCTTTAACTAAAAGGTTGAATGCAAAAATAGTTCCAAAAGAATAAATGTGATTAGTGGAAGAGTTATTTTATTCGGGTATTAGTCAAAGTCCCACCACATTATATGATAATGAAGCTATTTCACTCTTTAAGAAATTAGTCAATAGCTTTATTAAAAAGTTTGGCACCCTTTGAAAAATACTACTTAATTAATAAAAAATATGCATACTAGTTTTATTACAATTAGATAAATATTTAGAAATAAATGGGATTGTTGCTACTATTACAATGTTATACATACAATATGTGTTAAATATCTTAAATTATTATATCAAAATAATTTTCAAAGTATTTCTTTGAAATCTATATCTCAAAAGAGTAAAATTTAATAAAACATTTGAAATATTTAAATTTAGAAATAATATTCAATTATATTATTCTTATATTAATTTATAAATACTTGATACTAACAATATTTTAAAAACTTACTTTCTTGTATCCTTAAAAATATTGAAGGGATTTTAATTTCTTAATACTCCAACTGATTATAAAAGAATTTCCTAAAGAAGCCCAAGAATCTCCTATATAAGATGGCGAAAATACGCTTTAAGCTCTTAGGAATGAATCTACAGTTTTCTTTTTCTTAAACTATATAAAATATTCTCCAAAATAATAATCAACTTATATGTGCCACCTATCACATAAATATCTAGAATAGATATTATTGATCAAACATTATACATTTTCTACTGAACAAAATAATCTTAACTATCAAATCTTCAAAATAAACATATATTCATGTCTTCATAATTTAACATTTGTCTTTTATTTAAAATTTCAAATAGAAAACAAAAAATAACATAAAAATACAAACTCATGCACCATGCATCGTTAATTTCATGTCTATTTCCACCCTATTTACATTGAAATTTTTCTATTATAAAATAAATTGTATTATTACAAGTGCACACATTTTCTTTAACAACTACTTAAAATTTTAGAGTTATAGACTTATTATTTCTTCACACATGTATGATAACCTAAAAACAGTAATAAAGCTCTACCCCCAAAAATATATATAATAATAATATCAAAAAACCGTTTAATTTCTTCCTATGCAGACAATTATTGATCACTAATAATTTATTCAGTCAGCAACTAGTCCCCACTTATGACTAGTAAGTTGATGTTGAAAATGCGGTAGTGCATTGACTTCCTCTATTCGGTAATGCATTAAATAATAGAGGCATGAAATAAAGTTATGCAAAATGTCTTAATTTTCATAGATTTAGTGGTCAATGTTTATCCAGAATTCAGTGCCCATTTGGCCATAACGATTAATTAATTGATTCTGGATTTCAACAATACAATGTCAATGGTGGTCGAAAGTACAAGTAAGCTTACATTAAACAAAACACTAATAAAACTTTCTAGATAACTAGCAAGAGCTAAAACGCGAAATATTTTCCTGAAAGAAAGTTGTAAGAAAAAATAGGTAATAATCATTTGTAATCAACTCACAAGTCATAGAATCCTGGTAAAATGTTCTCAGATGGATGTGTTTTGGGATGCTATTAGTAGATCCTCCAAGTAATCCACACTAATAACCTCCAATTCTAACATGCCTTCTTTAATCTCACCACTTTGGTACAATTTTGTCATCTCACTCATTTCATCACTATGCTCATTTTGGCTCTGACATGGGCAACCTACTTCATAGAAATGTGGCCTATGTCTCTTGAATGATCTCCTACCCACAGATCTGCACAATGAAGATGAGTCACATTGAAACTGTTTTCACTGCAAGATGAGATCAACTGGGTAGTTGTGGTAGACATCAATATTCCAGAACAATCATTAGGGCTTCTTGTTTCTTTGGGTGATCTACCCAAAAAATGATTAGGGAAGTTGATAATGGCCCGAGAGTGTTGGGATGTGAAGCCCAACAGTCACATGACCATTCATATTCTCCCATCTCTTCATATCAAAGAGCTGTGTATAAGTATATGTGTGCAAATCATGTACTTGATATCTGATAACTATTAATAAAGATTATTCCCTGCTTTCCTGTGGATGTAGCCAGTTTTGGTGAACCACGTAAATATTGTGTTAGTTACATATTTTGTCTCTGATTTCTTTCTTATGTATTATGTTTTCTCTGCTTGTTTAAAATTTACAATTGGTATCAGAGCTTGGTGAGGTTGAGCAGAGATGGAAGAAGATGATCAAGCTAATTCAATCATTGAAGAATTTCTTGGAAATTTAGAAAGTGATGTTGTGCAAGTGAAAGCTAAAATGAAATGTTGTGTACATTGGTGGGATGGCTAGAAAAATAAGGAGGATTCGGTTGAAGAGGAGAAGGATGTTGGGTTTGGAGTTGAATCTGAACCAGAAGAATTTTTAAAAGATCTCAAAATTGAAATTAGAGCATTTCTTGAACGCATAGGTGATGCACAACATAGGAAATCCATCATGGAGGAGTTGTGAAAAGGGTTAGAGGCAGATAAAAGTGGCAAGTCTGTAAAGGATAGGTGGTATTGCTCATCTATGAAATGGTTTTTCTCACTTCTGACTTCCACCTTGATGATCCAAATACCTTTGCTTCCAGAATTCATAGGATGTTGAAGTTGGGTCTCAACATTTATGAGGAAAAAGATGTGTAGGTGATCCAGTGGATACTTGTCGTCAAAAATAGAAGTGTTCCACATGCTCCAAATTTTAGCACCATCTTGAAGAGCCCAGAAAATTGAATCCGACACAATTTGAACGAGGTCGAAAGGAGCTCATATGTCTCAGTTACGCTCGGTCAAAGTTAGGGTCAAGCCGGGTACAAGGGCCAGTCAGAAAGACAAACAAATTCATCATCTCAAAAATGGTCAAAAGTAGTATCATGTCGAAGAGATCGTCGCCATGATTCTGACGCCATTCGTTTCATCGAAAACGAAGCTCGTACGACGAAGATATGGTTGGTCAAAGTTGAGGGTTGACCATGATGACGTGGCAAGAATGATGACGTGACAAAAATGATGACATGACTATTTAAAATATAATTTAAAAGCTAAATTCCCTTAAATTTAAATTATTAAATCTTTTAAGTTTTAAAATCCCATACTATGAGATTTTTAAGGGGTCTTAGAGATTTTTAAGGATATTAAAAGATTTTGAGAGGATTTTAAGGGATTTAAATGGTAAAATGGCTTAAGGAATATAATCCGTTCTTTGTAAATATTTTAAAAGGGCTTAAAATAATCTTAAAGATTATTAAAAGAGGATTTGGAAGATTAGTTTTGTAAAGCTCATAAAAAATAAGAGCTATTATTTAGGAATGAGTTTTTTTGCAAAAGGTATATTGTTAGCCTAATTTGTTAAATAATAACCTCTTATAGTTATTATTTCCTCCTCCAATGTAACAGAACCTAACCAAAGGCTAAAATAAATCATGTACAATATGTAGGGGGTTATTTGGTTAAGGGGGGAGTTATTTCATTAATTATGGTGGTTTTCACCCCATATAGTAAATTTGATGTATAAAAAAGGGTAGAAGGAAGGGTTTTTGGGTAAGTGATCTGAAAGTGGATTTTGGTGATGATTTTGGAGAGATGAAAATTTGTGAGAGATTTCTAAGTGAGGATTTTTAAATAGTGAATTTTTAATCCTTATGCATTTGAAGTTTAGTTAAGCTTGTTGCATTTGTTGAAGGATTTTCTTTGTAATTCATTATCATCCGAGGAGACAGGAATCTTGTAATAGGTGGAATACCTTACATAATCATTTTTTGGAGCATAATAGGATCAATCACTCTTTGGAGAGGGACCCGAAGACGTAGTCACGATTGTGGAAAACTCCATTATTAGATTGTTTGCACTTTCTCTCTTCTTCTCTCTCACATTCTGGTTATCACCTTGATTTTTAAAGCATAATTTCAATAATGTACACTTTTTTTTGAGTTTCCATTAAATTGTTTCAGTTAAGCATTCAATTATGCAATTAGTCTAGATCCTAAATTAGATTGAAAGTTTTGGTATCAGAGCTTTTGGTGACTATTATTGCAGTTGGTTTTGAATGCTAACAAGATCCAGGATTCAGAAGGGCAAAGGAAAGTTTAAGAAATTTAATCTTGAGATCGGAAAGCGAAGAACTTTTTCAAAAATTTCTGTGTCTGGAATGGAGGTACCCGAAGAACTTAGTGAGCAGGAGTTTCGAAGAGCTTTCTGAAAAATGAAAGCCATGTTGGAAATGCTACTCAAAGAAAGAGAAGAATGAATGAAACTTGAAGAAGATAATGCATTGAAGCAAGAGGATCATGGAGAATGTAAAGACAAGAAGAAGCAACTAGGAGGTGGTGATGAACCCCCAAAATTGCTTCCGTCTACTCCTTCTCTTCCTTCTCCTTCTTCTTCTACACATTCTCTTTCTGCTAATCCTTTTAAGGGTGTAAATAAGCCTAAGATTAAATTGCATGTTAAATTTGAACTACCTAAGTATTGTGGTGAATTAGATGCTGAAAAACTAGATGACTAGATTCAACAAGTAGAAGTTTATTGTAGAGTCCAAAACCTCTTTAATGATGCTTCTAGGATCTAGTTAGCTACTCTTCGGTTGGGAGGTACAACTCTTACCTGGTGGGAGAGTAGGACTAGAGCAAAAATTTCACAGCATGGTAGAGTCAATTTAACCTGGAAAAAATTTGTTAGTGCTCTTAAAAAGAAATTCTATCCCCTAGGCCATATGCAACAGTTAATGATGAACTGGCAAAATTTTAGGCAAGGGAAAGGACAGTTTCGTAAAAGGGCTATTGCATTAAATGTACCTTTGTACACCCAGGATACTTTGTTAAAGTACATAGGAGGTCTTCATTCATATCTCAGACATTCGAATTTGGTCTTGAACCCTAGTAATCTGGATGAAGTTTGTGTCCAAGCTACACATTTAGAGTCAAGAGGAAAGGGTTCTTTTATTGATAAGTTTGATAATGATAACTCTGTAAAGAAATCATCTAAGGTTGTAGAGATAGGAAAAGGAAAGAAGAAAGCTACAGTTAAGAAGGATGTCTAGCTTTCTTGTTCTCATTGTGACAAGAAATGTCATGATGAAGATCACTGTTGGAAGTTGCATCCCGAATTGAAGCCTAAGTGGGCTCAAAAATAGAAATAGAAACAAAAAGGTCAGGAGAAAGCCACAAATGTTGTTATGGATCTTGGTTTCGATTCTGATGATGAAACTAAGATAACAACTATGGGTTTGAAAGGTAAAGCTCTTATTTCCAGTGTTTCCTTTGATAGTTGTGCTTCTACTTCTAAAGTTAAAGATGTCCCTGAAGAAAAGAAAAGAAATGAGATTTTTCATTTAAGGGTTGTTGCTAAGAATACTAAAATTGATGCACTCATAGATAGTGGTTCTCAAGTTAACTTAATTTCCGAAGATGTTGTAAGGAACTTGGGATTGAAAACTACACAGCATAAGAAACCTTATCCACTAGGCTGGATTTGCAAGAATGATAAGTTGCAAGTAACAAGGCAATGCAATTTGAAATTTGCAATCACAAGTAAGTTTGTGGATGAAGTACATAATTTGATGTGGTTCCACTAGATATCTGTGGGATAGTGTTGAGTAGCCCTTATTTATATGATCAAAAAGGTATTTTCTACAGGGAAATGAATCATTATCATTTGTTTAAAGATGGTATACAGTATATTGTACATTCTCACATTATTAAGAATGATGGTTCTTTTGCAAACATAGGGAAATTAAAGAGGGTGATTAATGCAAGTAAAGATTTAACTCTTATGTCTGTCAGTATAGGTGGTTTGTAGACATGAACTTGGAGTAGCTAACCAAGGTCAGATCGATATGTTGTTGATTTATTCTCTTTCATATCTGCATTATTGTTCAACTTGATGCTAGTCAATGTTTGTTGGTTAGTGGCTACGACAGTTGATGTAGATGCTTATGGAAGTGATATAATGATGTTTGTGTTCAACAATGTTGTTGTAGTCTTCATTGTGATTGTGAGCCAAGCTTACAGATGTATAGATGATACAGGACAAGTGGGGAAGAAAATTCCTCACATGATGTCTGAATAAATGCCACTTTTGGAGGTCCAAAAGCTCTCCAGTGGGGAGGACTGATCCAGGTAGATACTTGTTGTCAAAAATAGAAGTGTTCCACATGCTCCAAATTTTAGCACCATCTTGAAGAGCCCAGAAAATTGAATTTGACACAATTTGAATGAGGTTGAAAGGAGCTTGTATGTCTGAGTTACGCCCAGTCAAAGTTGGGGTCAAGTCGGGTACAAGGGCCAGTCAGAAGGACAAAAAAATTCATCATCTCAAAAATGGTCAAAAGTAGCATCATGTTGAAGAGCTCGTTGCCAAGATTTTGATGCCATTTGTTTCATCGAAAATGAAGCTCGTACGACTAAGATATGGTCGGTCAAAGTTCAGGGTTAACCATGATGATGTGGTAGGAATGATGATGTGGCAAGAATGATGACGTGGAAAAAATGATGACATGACTATTTAAAATATAATTTAAAAGCTAAATTCCCTTAAATTTAAATTATTAAATCTTTTAAGTTTTAAAATCCCATACTACGAGATTTTTAAGGGGTCTTAGAGATTTTTAAGGATATTAAAAGATTTTGAGAGGATTTTAAGGGATTTAAATGGTAAAATGGCTTAAGAAATATAACCCGTTCTTTGTAAATATTTTAAAAGGGCTTAAAATAATCTTAAAGATTATTAAAAAAGGATTTGGAAGATTATTTTTGCAAAGCTCGTAAAAAATAAGAGCTATTATTTAGGAATGAGTTTTTTTGCAAAAGGTATATTGTTAGCCTGATTTGTTAAATAATAACCTCTTATGGTTATTATTTCCTCCTCCAATGTAATAGAACCTAACCAAAGGCTAAAATAAATCATGTACGATATGTAGGGGGTTATTTGGTTAAGGGGGGAGTTATTTCATTAATTACAGTGGTTTTCACCCCATGTAGTAAATTTGATGTATAAAAAGGGGTAGAAGGAAGGGTTTTTGGGTAAGTGATCTGAAAGTGGATTTTGGTGATGATTTTGGAGAGATGAAAATTTGCGAGAGATTTCCAAGTGAGGATTTTTGAATAGTGAATTTTTAATCCTTATGCATTTGAAGCTTAGTTAAGCTTGTTGCATTTGTTGAAGGATTTTCTCTATAATTCATTATCATCCGAGGAGACGGGAATCTTGTAATAGGTGGAAGACCTTGTAATCATTTTCTAGAGCATAATAGGATTGGTCACTCTTTGGAGAGGGACCCGAAGATGTAGTCACGATTGTGGCGAACTTAGTTATCAGATTATTTTCACTTTCTCTCTTCTTCTCTCTCACATTCTGGTTATCACCTTGATTTTTAAAGCATAATTTCAATAATGTACACTTGTTTTTGAGTTTCCATTAAATTGTTTAAGTTAAGCATTCAATAATGCAATTAGTCTAGATCCTAAATCAGATCAGCAGGTGGAGATCCTGGTTCGAACCCCGAATGAGGATGTCGGTGAAGATGTCATGACGAAGGCCATCCAACCAGTTGTAAAAGAGGAGCACAAGGCTAAAGAATCTATCATTGCCATGATCATAGAGGATGAGGAAGAAACTAGCGAAGTGGACGAGCATCATTCTATTCCTCCCGAGAGGGATGCCATGAAATAGATGCTTGTTATTGTGGAGGGATGCCATGATTCCTCTTTGCAAGAGGAGGGTCAAGGCCGCTAGGCTGTGGAAGATAAAGATGCTCTACTCTTGGGGGTGGACATGTCCGACTTTGGAAAAGATGTTGCTAAGAAGGTCAAGCAGAAGAAGGTGAAGAAGTCACCCCAGGAAGATGATAAAATGGGGATTGTTGCAAAATGAAAAGGGTATGCAATGAAGATGCTCCAGAAAAATAAAGCAAAGAAGGAAGTCAAATCACACATAGTTGAAAAAGGAATCGAAAGAAGCTTTGAAAAGTTGGTAAAGGAAAGAAAGCATGAGAATGAGGATGCAGAGGCAAAGCCTGAGGCAAAGATTGAAGCGAAGCTAGAGGCTAAAAGGCATAAATATACCTTCAACATCCAAGTTGTTACCTCCTATAAGATAATACCAAAGCCACTTGGAAAAGACGTCCTCTCAATCCAAGATGCAACTCAGATTGTAGAAGACAAAGGTGTAGATGCAAGACACCATATGAATCGACATTCTTCTTCAACGGATGCGGGAGCTCAGATCAATGAAGAGTTGGGTAAGAAAGGCCTTAATCAGGATGCCATGATCATTTGGGAGAACTTTGCTTCCAAAAAGGATACTGTATTCTGTGGAGCATTCGATGGGCATGGGTTGTTTGGTCATCTAGTTGCAAAGAGAATGTGAGATTCACTACCTTTGAAGTTGTGTTCGTAGTGGGAAGCAGAAAAAGGAAGGATCAAGGAAGGCAATAACAATATCAATGGCTCCATTGGAACCATGAATTCTGTTGAGACTGCCTCTTTAACTATGAACGAAAAATGGAAAGAAAGCAAGGATCTTGACTGAGCCAGCCGCCCTTTCAAACGACGAAAAAGAGAAGATGGGGGTGGAAGGAAAGAGAAGCGAATCCATGGATTTATTTCACTGGAGGAACCTCTTAATCCCAATCCCTTGTCTCCTAGTTGTCCAAGCACTACTAATTCAGAGAGGTTGCCTATCAATCAAATAAAGGCCCTGCAACCACCTATTCCCTCCCTTGCAATCTCCGTAGAAGATGCGTTCCTGGGTATGGGTGGTACTGATGATGAGCTTGGCATTCCTCCAAGCCCTAACAAAGTGGACCAAGTTGACAATGGAGCTAAGGATCTTATGTCTGACCTTTTGGAAAATTTGAGGTCGGACCTCGTTGGTGGAGGAACTTTTCATCTTTGTAGTTCGAAGTGCTGGTGCGCTCTTGAGGAGCTATTTCAAATAAGTATGCAAGAGACAGTGGAAGGATATGAGGAAAGGGTTGTACTTATTTCTGTGTCATGGAGGGAGATCACCATGCTGGTTTTTATGGGGCTGTTGAGAGGTCGTCACTTGTGTAAGATGCTCTGTTCAGGGTCCATGCCAAAATTGTTGCATATATGGTAGTTGAGAAAGATGCCAATGGCATTGTAATTACTCGCATGATTGTTCCCAATAGTTAGGTGGGTCATTTTGTGGAGGAGCTGGAGAAGAAGGTCAGGCCTGTTAATCCAAAATTTGGAACTGTTGTTGTTAAGATAACTCCAACGCATGATCCAAATGATTTTGCTTTAGGTAATCATCACAATCTAGACTTTATAAATATATTCACTAATGAAGGCTTGATAAATAGCAATGGGGGTCTGGAATTGGACGGAATGAAGCGGTTTGCTGCCAGAGTTCGACTAAAGTAATAAAAAGGATGTTCTTTACCACTTTCATTTTGTTGAGCCAACAATGTTGTAAGAGCATGGGTCGATGCTACTGTATAAAGGATAAATGACTTGTGCTGCATAATGGGTTGTAAGACAGGTGGAGTAGCAATATAGTCTTTCAAACTCTCTAAAGCATGTTTACAATCCTCATTCCAACCAAACTGAACCCCTTTCTTAAGGAGATGTGTCAAAGGTTTTTCCCATGTGGGTAATTTTCCCACTCGTCACCTTTTTCACGGCTTTAAAATCTTGTACAGTATATAAATTAATCATCTCATTCATTTTTGTTTTCTCTGGTGAAATAGCCTATATGCTTCTCTCGCTTCTCGTGAAGGTTTATTTTGCAGATGATTTTCCTGGGTTATTTGCTCTAACAGTTTGCATCAAATTTGATATCATATCAAGTTCTATTAGTTTTGGGATTGAAAAAGAATGTTTCATGTTTGTATTTATTTTAAAATCAAAATAGTATGTTAACTTTATTATGGGTTGACCTTTTGAATTTTGGTCATTTGTATAGGGATGAATCTATATCATAATCTATATATTTGATCTAGGATACTATGTACTTATTTTTTTCTTATTCATCAATTTCTTTGCTCTTTCTTATATAGTACCTATCAAGGAATTTATCAAATTGCAAGTGTCATGTTCTCCTAGATTGAACCCCGTAATTACACTAGCATTATGATGCAAGAGTATTTGTATCCACATGTAATCCTACGTCACCAAAAAAATTTGTTAATTTGGAAGATTCGATAAGGTTTCATGAAAAGCACTTTTACAGGCAGAATTTAAATGATGGATTATACTATCCTCATAATTTCTTCTTTTATAATTTTGTCGATCTTCAATTCAAATGAGTCTGAATTCGATATTCCTCGGTGGAAAAACCAATTTAAATCTAATTCCTTGCAAATTATGATTTTATTGAAATGTATTAAGAATGCTAAAAATCTTGTAAAGCATCTGAGAAGAATTTGAAAGTGGGTCGATTGAAGTGATGTGGACGTTTCACCTTCTAACTTCCACGAAGGAACTTTGTAAATACATTGTACGGTAAGTGAAGTGTGGTGGTGGTGGAAGAAGGCAAAGTGGGGGGTTGCATAGGAGTGCAGGAAAATGCAGAGGATCTCCCCTCATACCCGCGCCAGCAAAGTGATGGGGTATTGGCACTCAATATCAGAGTAAGCAGGCCGAGCCAAAGTAGAACAATCAAAAGCAAGAATAGTTGGCGCATGATAAAGGGGTGTCAACTTGATAATGGAAGGCTGGCAAAAAATAGAGGGAGAACCAAAGCATAGAAGCCTGTCGATCCAGTGAAGAGCGACATGAGGAGAGTAAAGGTCGCAGCATGTAGAAAGAGGGGTTGCGAAGAGCTTATGAGGGTGATATGAAGAATGTGGTAATGGCTATGAATTCGATGGAGATAATAAAGATTGCAATTAAAGATTGGTGCGGGGTTAAGAAAGAAGGGCGACGCTAGTTTCTTCGTAAATGCAGACTTAAACAAAGAAGGAATTTGCAATTCACGATGGAACTAAGGGGAATACATGCCAGTAGGGGATGAGGAGGTCGAGCCCCACAAGCTGAGCGAAACAAATAGGAGGTCTAATGTTGCACTGCCAAAGGAAATGAAACAAAGAAATGAGTGATAGAGTTGCGGGTACTAGAAGGGAAAAAGATATCAGGGAAAGATAAAAAATAATGTAGAATGAAGAGATGAAAGGAAGGCGCATTCAAAAAATAAGATGGTGCATAGTACATGATAGAGGGATTACCAGTTGAAAGAAGGTTATGTTGGCCTCACGGTTGTCGTTGCATCAAAAGGTTGACCTGTTAATGCCTGATACAACCGTCTGAGTTAATGGATTGATAAGAGGTGATTACGCCATTTCATGAATCTCGAAGGGAGTGCTGACCATCTGCCAACAATCTCCCCCTTAGTGTTATCCAAGGGGATTCGAACCCAACACCTTTGGCTCTGATACCAATTGTTGGCCCCACAGCTGTTGTTGCACCAAAAGGTTGACCTGTTAATTTTTTTGATACAACCACCAGAGTTAACGGATGCACCAGAGGCGATTAAGCCATGTCACGAATCTTGAAGGGAGCAATGAGCATCTGCCAACAGGTTATAATAAGAAAGCAGATTCAGAAGGTGAAGTAAGTCGCCCATAAAGAAATGGATGGAAGCTTTATGCAAATGAAAATGAGAAGGGTCGATAATGAAAAGGATAAGATAAGGAAGATAAGAGTGGTGGGAGGCAGGCAGGCAGAGCATTGATTCGATGTGAGAAAAAATGAATGGAGATTTGTAATGTGGTGTTTTTCATATGATATGGTTTAAAATTTAATGTAGAGTTCCATAACTGGCAGTGTGAATAATAGATGGAGTAAGTAGAACAGAGGGTAATGGACTTGCCTATGTTTGTAATGTAAATTTCATGACATCTTGAATATATAATAGTTGTTTGAATTGTTTTCCAATCTAAGTATTTGGTGTGCAATTATAGTCAATGAAAATTGACACAAGTAATTTTCAATTTGAAGTTTATTGTTTATTGAGTTGTGTGTAATCTGAGCTTTGTCGTTTAGGGTTGATTTTGTGTTTTCTTTCTTCATCACTTTACAATTATGAGAATTAGTGAAGATATCGATCTTCAATCATACAAATTCTCTACAATGATGATGCAAGATTTTAAAACAAAATTTATATTTAATGATCTTCTTCTTTAATGTCAAGAATTTTGAATAATTGAACAATCTTTTATCATGTTAAAACATTATATCAAATTCCTTTAAATATGAAAGTAATGTAATTTTATATAAATGTTAAACGTAAAGAAAAAAGTCCACTTTTGATCTCTATAAAGAACTAAAAGGGAAAGCTACAAAAAATATTCTAAAAGAAAGTGAGAAACGTGGAGATAATATCTTACATTTATATTGCAATTTCAATGTTTATAGATAAAAGTTAATCATCTCATAATTCAAGAAATCCCTATAAACTATTCTTGGATGTATGTGTTAGAGATTCTATCAACAAATCCTCTAAGAAATTCATGCCAAGAAATTATAACATTGGCACATTAATATCATCTCTACTACAAATTTTCCATCTTATTCACTTCACCACCATGCTCATTTTGGATTTGATCCTGGCAAGATGATTCATGGAAATGTGGGGGATGCCAGTATTTTAGAGGAGTCACTAGTGTCTAAAATTTCTTCTAGTATTTTGCACATAACATGGTTAGGGAATTTGATAGTAGTTCTTGAGTCTCTCATAGTAAAAAGGAATTGGCATGGTTATGAAAATTTGACAAGTGTATTTATCTCCCACTTTAAGGTGCATGTGAATCCTAACATGAGTACATGTTTCATAGTAAATGATTACTAAAATAAATTCATGTTAAGTATTCAAGCATAAAAGTATATTGAGGTCCCAAAGCGTATATTGTGTAATGTGTTTAATTATGTATCTTATCATTCTCATTTATTTATGTTATATTTATTTGTAATGATCAATAAACTAAGATCCTAATTTCTAACATGGTATTAGAACCAAATTAGGTTGGACTAGTCATTTTATTCATGGTATTTTACTTTAACAGTTCAATTCAATAAACTATAATTTATAATATTTATTTGACCTAATGATTCTAGAAGATAAAAAGATCTTGTACTTGGACCAAGTCATTTGATTCAATATCATTTTTTCTAGATTATACTAGAAAATTTAAAATTTCATGAGTATGATTACCAAGTAAATTTTAAACATCAACATATTTATAAATATATGAATATTATGGAAATGTTTCTTTTGAGAAGCTCATCTGTTTAAACACCAAGTACACACTAATAGATAAAATTTCATATACAATCAATAATATAGATCTAAAGCTCACATTTTTCTTCAATTATCATAAACTACTAAAACTTGAAATAGAAACCATTTCTATAGCCTTCACTCTATTAAAACCTCCATCCTTTTTTGGATGCATATATGTTTTAAAACCGTTCAAGCCTACTTGCTATCCACACCATTATATATTTGATGTGATCATTAATATCTTCTTATACACTAGAGTAGACAAGAACCATTCATGATGTTGTGTGTCCAAAACTTTGAGCTTGATCGTAAATAGGCTATGGACCCCTCACTAAAGGAATATGTTTCTAAGTCAAGTGTTGCCACGTGAATCATAAAGAGGTGCTTACCCTATCGAGCTTGGATACACATGATACAAGACTATATTGTGTAAATGAAATGATTGGTGATCTCAATAATATAAGAACTTTGGAGTCCACATAGATAGAAATTTGAAACTTAATTAAATTTAATGGCTACTAAACAGAGTAATGAAGATAAAGAGATCCATGTAGAGGTGGTAAAATCATATGATTATGGAAGTCTTTGGGTTGAAATGCATCTAATCATCTTTTAACTGTAAATGAATTTGTAATAAATGAAATTTCATTGATCATTCAATTCATTTTGACTAATAGTAAAAAATAAGGGATTCAATCATTTAGAATTTATAAAATGTTTGAAATTTGATTTAAATTAGATTTGACATTTACAAACTATTTTTTTATTGATCCCTAATAATTTATTTTTGAATTTTTGAATTTTTTCTTCTTCCATTTTGATATTTTTTTCATTTTTATTGATTAGTTTATTTTTAAAAAATTGTTGCTCTTATCTTATTGGTATCTCTTTCTCTTTTCTCGTGCCAAACCCCTCCTTTTCCCTTCCTCTATTCTTTTTATCTAATCATTTGGTCTGCAAACTTATCTTTTTTCTCCTTTAGCTCTTTATTTCATCCTGATGATGGATCACAGAGTGTGATCCCTTTTTAACTAATCCATTGGTTTGCAAACTTATCTTTTTTCTCCTTTAACTCTCTATTTCATCCTGATGATGGATCACAAAGTGTGATCCAAAATGTTGATGCAAAAAAACTTACACAATCGTAATCCAAAAACAATTTGCAACATTCTCTATGGATTGTGGAAATCTACTATCTCAGTCAACAACTATTTCCCACTTATAACTAGTAAGTTGATGTTGACAACATGGGGTGCATCAACATGCTTTATTTGGTAATGCATTAAATAATAGAGGCATCAATAAAGTTATGCTAACTGTCTTAATTTTCATAGATTTAGTGGTCAATGCTTATCCAGAATTCGTTGCCCATTTGGCCATAATGATTCTGGATCGACAATACAATGTGAATGCTGGTCGAAAGTACAAGTAAACTTATAGTAAACAAAAGACTAATAAAACTTTCCAGATACATAGAAAGAGGTAAAAAGGGAAATATTTTCTTGAAAGCAAGATGTGAGAAAAAATAGGTAATAATATCTGTAATCAGCTCACAAGTCATAGAATCCTAGTATAATGTACTCAGATGGATGCTATGAGTAGATCCTCCAAGTAATTCACACTAAGAACCTCCAATTCTAACACGCCTTCTTTAATCTCACCACTCTGGTACAATTTTGTCATCTCATTCATTTCATCACTATGCTCATTTTGACTCTGATTTGGGTAGCCCGATTCATGGAAATGTGGCCTGTGTCTCTTGTATGATCTCCTAGCCACAGATCTGTGCAATGACGATGAGTTAGCACTAAGACTATTTTCACTAGAAGATGAGATCAACTGGGTAGTTGTGGTAGACATCGATATTCCAGAACAGTCATCAGGGCTTGAGGTTTCTTTGGGTGATCTTCCCTCAAAATGATTGGGGAAGTTGAGAATATCCCGAGAGCCTCTCATAGCGAAGGCAGCTTGGTCATAAGTGTTGAATATAATTTGTAGTCTAATAAAGTGAAAAAAGAAATTGCAGAAATAAAAGATTAAAAACAATCACAAAACAAGAGCACAGATTTATCATGGTTCACCATCAATTTGATGACTATGTCCACACTCAGGGATTATCTCTCTTATTATCAAGTTCTTAATCAAATTACAATCAGCCAATAGCTTATTAATAAAACAGTCTCCAACCAATATTTGGGAAAAATCAATTCGAAATATACAACTTCTAAATTGGCTAACACATGCTAGTAGAATTAATTACAAGATGAGAAAGTATTTCGAATTAAAGGAGAAACTTTCCAATTTGGGCTTCACTGAACCCAACAATTTCCCACTTGAAGACCAAATTGCTGCTCAGAGATATCCCACCACTACAGAGTTAATATCAGAGTTGCACAAGGCTTAGAAAGGCTCTACAAAATTCAAACTTCTCTTTGGGAACTACCTTTGTCAACATGTCAGCTGTAACCTATAAAACAATAATAAAAGAGAAATAGTAAAGTTCTAGACCAAAATTGTATATAATCCCATCAAAAAGTCCTTAAAATTCCTTCCATCCGGACAATTTTTGATCCCCTAATAAATTTTTGATCCCCTTATAATTATTGATTAACAATCAAACCCGTTTAATACGGTAATGCATTGACTCGCTTTATATGGTAATTAACGCGATGAATAATTGAGGCATGAGCATTGTCGATTGGCATGGTGAATAAGATTGTCTTGAGTGTCTTAATTTTGATCAATGTAGTGTGCAATGCCTTAACCGATTAGTTGTTTAATTGATTGTAGGTCGACAATACAAGGTCAAGGGTGGTGGAAAGTAATGTAACCATTTATTATAAATAAAACTTTCCAGATACATAGAGCTAAAAAGGGAAATATTTTCCTGAAAGAAACGTGTGAGAAAACAGGTTATAATATTTTTCTGTGGATTTAACTGGACGATCATTTTACTGTAACATTTCAAATCATTCAAGAATTATACAATGTGATTCGACTTTTTCACACAATCAAATCAAATCCAAAAGTAATAGTTGAAAAACATGGATCGTATTCTATATAACTGTAATCAGCTCACAAGTCATAGAGTCCTGGTAAACTGTTATCAGATGGATGTGTTTGGAGATGCTATGAGCAGATCCTCAAGTAATCCACACTAAGAACCTCCAATTCTATCACGCCTTCTTTAATCTCACCACTCTAGTACAATTTTGTCATCTCATTCATTTCATCACTATGCTCATTTTGACTCTGATCTGGGCAGCCCGATTCATGGAAACGTGGCCTGTGTCTCTTGTATGATCTCCTAGCCACAGGTCTGTGCAATGACGATGAGTTAGCACTAAAACTGTTTTCACTAGAAGATGAGATCAACTGGGTAGTTGTGGTAGACATCGATATTCCAGAACAGTCATCAGGGCTTGAGGTTTCTTTGAGTGATCTGCCCTCAAAATGATTGGGGAAGTTGAGAATAGCCCGAAAGCCTCTCATAGCGAAGGCAGCTTGGTCATAAGCCATAGCTGCTTCTTCTCCAGAGTTAAATGTTCCAAGCCAAATCCGGATGCCCTGAGTGTTGGAATCCCTGATCTCTGCACCATATTTTCCGGATGGCAGCTTCCTCACTCCCCTGTACTTCTTCTCCTTGCCGGGCTGCTTCTGCTTTTCTGTGTGGTTGAGCCTCTGATTTTTCATTTTGCTCATCAGAGTTTACAGTTCTGACAATGGGTACCAGGCAACCAATGGTAGCTGCTTCGTTGAGAGCCCCATATAAAGGCCTGTTCTCAAGTCATTCTCATCGACAGGCATGGAGTTCAACTCCCGGGAAAGGCAACTCTGTAAATCAGATCTCCAATCCAAGTTACAGTGACAACTCTGTAAATACCTAATCCTGTCTGACTTGAAATACCAAATATTGCTCTGGTTTTTAAAGCCGCATACATCAGCTATAACTCTGTTGCTTCCCAACTTTGTATACGTCAACACCTGTGACTTCCAACCGTACTATATCCTGTTAACTAAAAAACATGGACCGTATTAATCGTTTGAGCCTGCTCGCCTCTTCACGGTCTTATTTGTCTGCTCAAAACTCGTTTAATGTTAGGCCTATAGTTAGATAGTCTTTGTTGCTATTGAAAGAGTCATATACGTGGACTTCAAGAATATACGTACATACGGTTCAGGTATTTTTATCCAGCATACATTATTGTCAAAAATTGTGTATCCCTAAGCTTAATGGAAGCTGATTAAATGCCTACACCTCAGCATAAATCAACGAAAGATTAATTTATTAGTTTGGTGCGATTACATAATCGAACAATATTTAAGGGAATTAAATAGACTGGGAATTTTAAAAGGACTTTTAGTTTTAGAAAAGATGATAGAAGATAAATATGATATCGAATTTTATTGGGTTTGGGATTGAAAAAGATTGTTTCGTGTTTTTACATATTCTAAAATCAAAATAGTATGCTAATTTTGTTATGGGTTGATCTTTTGAAAGGTCATTTGTATAGGGATGAATCTATATCATAATTTATATATTTGGTCTAGGATATTATGTGTTTATGTTTTTTAATTCATCATTTTTTTTGCTCTTTTCTATTATATTAACTATCAAGAAATTTATCAAATTGCAAGTGTCATGTTCTCCTAGATTGAACCCCTTAATTACACTAGCTTTACAATTATGAGAATGAGTGAAGATATTGATCTTCAATCATACAAATGCTCTACAATGATGATGCAAGATTCTAAAACAAAATAATTCTATTTAATGATCCTTTTCTTTAATGCCAAGGATTTTGAATAGTTGATTAATCTTTTTTCATTCTAAATCATTACGTCAAATTTCTTTAAATACGAAAGTAATATAATTTAGTTGGTATGAGTTTTCCACAGTTCATGAAGTTATAGTATTTATCTTTTGGTTTCAACTGTGTAAGTATTTTTTGTCAAAGTTTTAGATCACACACAGTGATCCATCATCAAGAAGAGGAAGTAAAATAATTTTATATAAATGTTAAAGGAAAACACTTTTGATCTCTATAAAGAATTAAAAGGGAAAGCTACAAAAATCTTCAAAAAAAAAAAAGGAGAAAAATAGAGATAATATCTTGCATTTATATTGCAAGTTCAATATTTATAGATAAAAATTAATTATGTCAAAATTCAAGAAATCCTTGTAAATGTAAACTATTCTTGGATGTATGTGTTAGAAATTCTATCAACAAATTATCTAAGAAATTCATGTTTAGGAATTCTATTTATAACACTAGCCCTTTGATATCATCTCTACTACAAACTTTCCATCTTATTCACTTCATCACCACGGTCATTTTGGATTTGATCTAGAAAAGATGATTCATGGAAATGTGAGTGATGCCAATATTTTAGAGGAGTCACTATTGTCTATTATTTCTTCTAGTAATTTGCACGTAACATGATTAGAAAACTTGATAGTAATCATTGTGTCTCTCATAGTAAAAAAAATGACATGGTTACGAAGAGTTCAATAGTGCATTTTTCTCCCACAAATAAGGTGCATATGAATCCTATCATGAGTACATATTTCAAAGTAAATGATTACTCAAATAAATTCATGTTAAGTAAATATACAAGAATTAAAGTACACTAAGGTCCACATGCATATATTGTGTAATATGTTTAATTTATGTATGTAATAAATATCATTTTATTTATGTTATATTTGTTTGTAATGATTAGTAAACTAAGATATTAATTTATAACATATTAATAGAACCAAATTAAGTTGTACTAGTCATTTTATGTATATGATTTTACCTTAGTTCAAGAACCTACAATTTATAATATTTATTTGACCTGATGGCTATGGAAGATAAAGAGATCTTGTACATGGACCGCGTCATTTGATTCAATGTCATTTTTATAGATTATACTAGAAGACATGAAATTTGATGAATATGATCACCAAGTGAATTTTAAATATCAATATGTTTATAAAAATATAAATATTATAAAGAAACTGATTTTGGGGCACAACTTACCTAACATTATTTACACACCAAATTTGTAACTAATAGATTAAATTTCATATACATTCAATAATATAGATCTAAAGCTCATAATTTTTTAGTTATAATAGACTACTTAAAACTTGAAGTATAAATTATTTCTCTTAATTCTAAATTTCAAGTCTATCCTTTACTCTATTAAAACCTCTATCCTTTTTTATTTATTTATGCATGCATGTTTTAAAACCATTCAAGCCTACTTGATATTCACACTATTATATATTTGATGTCATCATTAATATCTTCCTATGGACAAGAGTGGACAAGAACCGTTCATGATGCTTTGTGTCCACAACTTTGAGAAATTGTATATAGACTATGGACCCCTCACTAAAAGAATACGTTTCTAAGGGAGTGACACCTCTTGTGTTAGGGGTTTTGTCTCAAAATGTGACGTTCTAGTCAAGAGTTGCTATGTGAATCATAGAGACCTACTTACCGTGTAGATTTTCGTGAGCAACAGACAACAGATAAGACCCTTTAGGGGATCACAGGTACCCTATCAATAATTAGGGGAGGGTCCCTCGGCCTCCTGATATAAATATAACTGGCAATCACATGTTGATCGATGTGAGAACTTTACATCCATCAAAAATAAAGGATACAAAAATTCAGTAAACATATTTTTTAACTTCTCAAAGCGTGGATGCATAGAAAAGGAACACAACCATTTTATAAAATTTCATTATTTGTGCCAGCATCCTTCCTATCAATGCCAAATGGAATTTTGTCGATTGGAAAAGGGCATTCACCTTAGAGAATTCATCCATTGATGTATTTGTTTTTGTAATTGGGTTGGAAAAGCCATAAATAATGTTGGGATTGAAATTTATAAGCAGTTCACATTTGTGCTTGACCCACTTTTTACGAAAGGAAAATATTTCAACCATGCTATCAAGGAGTAGATAAAACAAGAGCAAAATTTGCTCATAATCTGATGATGAATTGATGTAGTTTTGAATTTCCAAAACCAATCTTTAAATCAAGATTTTTCCTCCCCAAACACAACTTTGTCACTTTAGTTTTCAAATCATTCCCTCTTCATCTTCCCCAAATTAAAACATGATTTACTTAAGAAAAAAGAATATACTAAATTAATTATTTAATTAGCAGATACCAAAAATATTCTTCTTTCAAATGTGAGAGAGTGGGTAAATAACAATCTTATAGGCTTCTCAAGCTTGGCTACACATGATAGAAGACTATCATGTGTAAATGAAATGCTTGGTGATCTCAATCATACAAGAATTTTGGAGTAGACATTTGAAACTTAATTAAGTTTTATGGCTACTAAACAAAGAAATTAAGATAGAGAGATCCCTGTAAAGGTGGTAAACCCATAAGATTATGGAAGTCTATGGGTTGAAATGTATCTAATCACCTTTTAAATTGTAAATAAATTTTTAGTACATAGAGGTTCTATGAGCCATTCAATTCATTTTGATCAATAGTTAAAAATAAGGAATTCAATCACCTCACATTTATAGAATGTCTAAAATTAATCATTTGATCTAAATTGGATTAACATTCACAAAATGTTTTCTTATAGATTTTAATAGATCATTTATCAAATATTTATCTATGAACTACTAATTCTAAAGTGATTTATTAAGTTTGAATAATCCCATCCATGTCACAAGCATTACTATAAAACTAATTGAGAACTTTAACTCAAAGCATTATGTGAGCTTTAATTCATCTTGACCTTGTTCCACAAAGATTATGAGCATGATTTAGATGTAACAAGTGATCAGTTTTATTAGTACATATGAAAATAGATTATTGCGAAATCCTTTAAAACTACTATTCAGTGATTTTTTAGTGGTTAATATTCGTCAATTGGCTAATAGTTGAAATTGGGAATTCAAAATTTGGCTAATTGTACAAGGTGTAAGGAAACCTGAATCACCACATTTTTACAAAATATTATTTTAGTCTTGGTTAATCGCTAGAACATTTATTTTATTACACTTTTAAACTCAAAAAATTCACCACAATATTCAATACATAATTAGATTAGATTCACCCAAATTTTAAAAGTTATAGTAGAAAATGAAATTATTTTTTTAATAATATTATATAGCTCCATTAGTTACTTTCACTC
Organism: Sequoia sempervirens; assembly: GCA_007258455.2. Taxonomy (NCBI): domain Eukaryota; kingdom Viridiplantae; phylum Streptophyta; class Pinopsida; order Cupressales; family Cupressaceae; genus Sequoia; species Sequoia sempervirens. The sequence goes on from VDFB02271358.1 coordinate 571,542,702, forward strand.
CATATTGCCAATTTTAAATCACCACTATTGATTTTATTTATAATCTAATGGATGGGGTTAAATTCCATGTGCTAAAATCTACCCACATAGATCCAATATCCATGGGGCCTAAAATTGAATCCAAACCATTAGATTATAAAAAAATCAATGATTGTGGAAAATAATTTAGGGTGGATTTAAAATATTCAATGTTTGATTTAAAATATTAAGGAATTAAAGAGTTATATACATGAACACTACACCTTAAACTTAGAACTAGTTTACTAGTACCACCCTCAGACAATTAATTTTCCATAAAAAAATAAAAAATTAAAAGGAATGATTTTTCATCGTAATTAATGCATTTGCCTATTTTTCATCAAGATTTTTTGAGATTTTATATAAAATTCCATTAATTTTAAAAAACTCAAGCCAATAAAATTAGTTTTTGTTTTAAAGGAAAGATTCACCAATAGAAGCTATGGCGTCGTGCTCCATTGATTTTGGTGCTCGCTCATCTGCTAGGAAGCCTCAACACTTATCATGGAATCCTTTATCCTTCGATCCGGGTCTGAGGGTTTGTGGATGCAAGGTGAATGCCCAAGATGGGCTTGGTGATGGGGCAACAGATGCTCAGGGGAAGGAAGGGTTTGGTGTTGGGGTTGTAGTTGATCAGGGGAAGGGTTCTTTGCTATCTAGGCATCCTATGAAGAAGCACAAATGCAACTTGCATTCGATAGGAAATTTTAGTGATGTCGTTCAGTTTGGTGGCCAATTTGGCAATAGGGGTTCCTCAAGCTCACAGGCCAATCCCAATGCCAGGAATGCTGCTAACCCTAGGATTGGTGTTGCCGTTAGGCCGAGATCTCCCTTTCCAATCCTCCCATTTTCCTCTGTTCCTAAAGTTTGTCTAGAGAAATTAGCTTCTAATTAGGAGGATTTTCTGTTGGATCATGCCTTAATTTTCCGCTTGACAAAGATCTGGCCAAAACTTTTTGATTTGTATGCTTGGGTCACAAAGAATTGGTAGGAGTATATGGATGGGGAAATAAGCATATACCCCTATGTAAAGGGTTTTTTAATTTTAGAATTTGATTCTCAGAAAGATAAGGAGTTGGTAATGGAGTGTGGCCCTTGGATTTTTCAAGGTGATGTTTTGTGTATGAAACCTTGGTTTTTAGAACTTTTGACCCTCGAACAAAAATTTTCAACATAGCTTATCTGTGGGTTAGGTTGCCATATCTTCCCATTCAATTTTGGGAACTTGATTTTTTGAGGGCTATTGACAATGTCCTGGGAAGTTATCGCCCCTCTACTGAGGAAACAATTAGCTATTAGAAATCCACATGTGCTCAAATTTGTGTCGAAATGGATTTGGCCAAGGGTCTCCCTACTAAGATGCTCCTAAAGGTAGGTAACAAATGTTGGAGGCAACCCATTGATTATGAAAAAATTGCTTTTAGATGCAAGTGTTGCTTCACAATAGATCATTCTACTTCCCATTGTGGGAAGCAGAGAGCCCTTGGGAACTGAGCTTTGAGAAAGCCATTGTGGTGGGTTAGTGTTGAATCATAGCACTATGTTGTCCCTCCCTCTTCTCCCAAAGAATTTGTAGAGTCTCAGGACACTCCAAAGGGAAACCCAACTTCTTCTACTTTTGGGGTTCAATCTCTGGCCCCACCTAATATTCATTCAAAGAACTTGGTGGATGTTGTTCCTATTGAAGGGAAGCAAGGTGCCTTGGATAGTGTTGCTTCAACAATCTCAGATCATTCCTCATCATCTTTGGTCCCTCCTAATCTTGCTGGTCTAAATTACATGGGAACAATATAGTATGATAAAAAAAACTATGGGGTGGTGTTGGGGAAGTAACCCTCAGCAGAGATTGACCAAAACATATCAGCATCTCCTCAATGTGAGAAGGAATGGAAAGAGGTAAAAAGGAGGAAATATATTTCAAACAAACACAATATGTTGCTCAAATCAACCACAAAAGGAGGAAATGCCTCTAATGTGGCTCTCTGATGGTTAGGTTGTATTTTGGGTTTGGGCTTGGTGGCTATGTTAGTTGGAGGTATGTGCTTCTATGGCATGGGGTTAGGTAATCTGGATGTTTAGTGGCTTTGGGGGGTTGGCACAGATGTAATACGGTGAAGTAGGGGCTAGCATGTGGATTGAATGTCCTCTTTTGGGTGGCTTTGGGGATGGGATTTGTTGCATCTATGCCAGATGATTGGCTGAACAATGTACTATCTTTTTCATAAATCAATATAAACAAATTTATATATTAAAAAAGAAATTTCCAATAGAAATTAATATATATATATATTTTAAATGAAATATTTTTCTAGATTTTATATCTTTTTTCAAGAGGGTTCTTAAAGTTAGATCAATCCTACTAATCACAAAACTTAGTTGTGGCCTTCACCATAAGTTAATTATTTCAAGATATGAGATTTTCATGACAAATTCAAATGACCTTAGGATTTTAAAATACAAATTAGTGGATAGTAAAAATGAGAATATCTTATAAAAAATAAGTGCATGGTTGGATAAAAATTGTAAATGTAACCATGATTATGAGTCTACTTTGTGGAAAGGATCTAATGAACTAGGATTGGAGTGTAGATTTGAACATAAACATTAGAATAATAACTCTAGAAAAAAATCATGAGAACTCAAGGGAAGGGATTTAAAAATAAATGGACTATGAACATGATATCATTAATTGATACCTTCATGGAAGGGAACTGTATTTCAAATGTAAAATCCCGATGATGGATCATAGAGTATGATCTGACACGTTGATGCAAAAATATATATATAATCAAATCCAAAAATATTTGAACAATATACATTATGGATTGTGGAAATTTGATATCATTAATTGATACCATTCATGGGAAGGAATTGTGTTTCAAATCTAAAATCCTGATGATGAATTTCATAGAGTGTGATCTGAAACATTGATGCAAAAAATTGTACACAATAAAATCCATAAATCTTTGAACAATATACAATATGGATTTTGAAGATTTTATATCATTAATTGATACCCTCCATTGGAGGGAACTATGTTTCAAATCTAAAATCCTAATGATGGATCACAAAGTATGATCTGAAACATTGATGCTAGAAATTGTACACAATCAAATCTAGAAATATTTGAACAATATACAATACAGATTGTGGAAATATGATATCATTAATTGATAACCTTCATGGGAGGGAAGTGTGTTTCAAATATAAAATCATGATAATGGATCACAAATTGTGATCTGAAATGTTGATGCAAAAGAATATATACATTCAAATCCAAAAATATTTGAACAATATACAATATGGATTGTGGAAATTTGCTATCATTAATTTATGTACCCTTCATGGGAGGGAACTATGTTTCAAATATAAAATCCTAATGATGGATGATGAAGTGTGAGCTCAAACGTTGATGCAAAAAATTGCTCACAATCAAATCCTGAAATCTTTGAACAATATACAATATGGATTGTGTAAATTTGATATCATTAATTAATACCCTTCATGGGAGGGAACTATGTTTCAAATCTAAAATCCTAATGATGGATCACAGAGTGTGATCCTAAACGTTGATGCAAAAAATTGTACACAGTCAAATCCAAAAATCTTTGAATAATATACAATATGGATTATGGAAATTTGATATCATTAATTGATACCATTCATGGGAGGGAACTGTCTTTCAAATCTAATATCATGATGATGGATCATATAGTGTGATCCGAAATGTAACTGATGCAAAAAATTGTACACAATCAAATCCATAAATCTTTGAACAATATACAATATGGATTGTGGAAATTTGATATCATTAATTGATACCTCTCATGGGAGGGAACTATGTTTCAAATATAAAATCTTGATGATGGATCATAGAGTGTGACCTGAAACATTGATGCAAAAAATTGTACACAATAAAATCCAAAAATATTTGAATTGTGAAAATTTGATATCATTAATATTAACATGATTACAAATATGAAATTGATTTAAATATGAATGTAGTTTTTGTTAGAACACAATGATCTACTAAGAGGGGGGTGAATCAGTAGATATAAAAACTTTTAGGCTTGAAAACCTATATGCAGATTGAACCTTACAACTCAAATGTGTAGATAAAAATATAAACCACTATATAACAATCACATGCACATGAAACAACTCATAACACTAGATATATGTGGAAAAACCAAGATGGGAAAAACCACGATGACAAAAGCTGCTTGAGTCTACTACTCAAATCTAGTGTCACAAATGAAATCTTTGTTACAAAGTTTAGGGCTGCAACCCAAGGAAGCTTCAACTCCCTAATTTAGAAGCTACAACTTCAAGGATGCTACTACACCCTTATCTAAGCTACAACTCAGTGCAAATGGAGGCTACAACCTCTTATAGAATTACAAGTTTAAATGTGCATAGTTGCACTTAATGCAACTTACACTTTGTTGGTCCAACTGCACTCTCAGCAACACATGTTTTTGTTCTACACTCTCCTCTGCTCTGCACTTCCTTCTCCACCATATTCTCATCTATACAACTCTCTCTGTTCAACATTCTATGCACTAGTAAACTTCACACCTCTCCTCACTTTCAGATTCAACATATCACACATGGCTACAACTTCCCTTGGACAATTTCCCCAATTATCTTTTCTCATTGACCTGCATTCAATGCCTCAAGATTCTCACACATATACAGATCTTCTCTAATCTTCTACTAGGGTTTCCTTAGCTTGCAAACTTCACTGGAAAGCTACCTGTACCTCAAGCCACACACGTACACCATTGTCCAACTCATCATAAAGACATCTAATAAGGTTTATTAGATATCACCATTCCCTGCATCAAGCCACCCAACAGTAATTATGGTGTAGAGAATTTTCCTTCATTCTCTAGCTATTAAACCCTAAAATCTGATTATGCATTTAATGCTCTCTTCTAATCCTTCGATCTAATTTTGATCTCAATCACTTTTGCAATTTGTTCCATCACTGAGGCGGTTAGATAAATTAATTCTATCTCTTGTGTTGGTTTTTAGTCGTAGCCCCTATTCACACAAACCATACCATTCCGAGCCTTTGCTTTTGAATTCTGGTCGTCGATCTTCCTTTTTCGTGCCCTGATCCTATGATCCTCGTTCACTATTATGCCTTTAAATACTGACCATTGGATAAGCGATCGATCAAATCATCATCATCGATCTTGCAGTATTCCCTTAACATTATGTATTTCTTTTTCAAAGAGACATTCGCTAAAGTCTCATCGAAGTTTAGCTTTCTCTTCAATATAAATCATCTTCAAGCACATGAGAGGAAAAATGGGCCCATATGCCATGCAATTCACAACGAGGATGTGAATTTCCAATCAAGCAATTGGTAGTCACCATTTGTTAGCATACATCACCATCCAACACCATCACCTTCTTATCGTGGCCCACTTAGTAATCTCCATGTATTGTTGTGTCGATGAGACATGCTTCAAAATCTTACTGAACTATCACTGTATCACTGAGGGAACATACATTGGGTTGTTAAGGAGAAATTCTTCAATGTCCTACCGATACACCAAAGTCGCCTCTACGAGATAACCATTAGGCTATCAAAGAGAGATCAACTCCACTCTCACCGATATGGCATTGTCACATTGATACCATTCGCTGCTATAGACAAGTGGTCCCCATGCCATCGTGACATTACATGTCACTGTCCATAATTGCTTTCTACCATGTGTGTCATCCTTTTAGTTGTTTTTTGACTATAACATGTATGCACATCATCCTCACCATACCAGGTCTCACTACTATGTCCACCTTATTAGGTCCTATAGTTGGTATCATACTCCCATCGCCCTATTGAAGAGACTTTCTTTAAAGTCTTGGTGATACGCCAATGTCTCACCGATGAAAGAGTCATCAGTTTGTCAAGGAGACATCCTTCAAAGTCCTATAGACAACCTTTAGTCACACCGATGAAAAACCTTGATGACATCACCTATCCACCTCATCGCCATGTCACTGTATTATAATCCACAGTGAGGATGTGGATTACGGTTCATCCAACCTTGTCATGCCATGTATCTGCTTTGTCATCTCTGTCACCCACATCATTATGAATAGGTCCCACTCAAGCACAACTTTCACGTTTCCATGTCAGAGAGACATTGACAAAGGTCTCACCAATGCCATGTAGTCTCATTGACACCACTTCCATACTCCTTATCATTGTGTCAAAGAGACATGGATGAAACTCTTCCCGACACTGTATTGTCTCATCGATAAGTCTTCATAGTGCTGACATCGCTATGTCGAAGAGACATAGCCCATTCTCTCACTGACCACACACTATCATGCCGAAAAGAAGAATATTGACCCATCGAGGAGACATCTCCCATTCTCTTGCCAATCACACACTATCACTCCAATAAAGTTCTCCTTACTCCTTATCACTCCATCGGTAATTTGCTAAAAATATGAACTTCAGAACTTCTTTGATGTGAAATTTTGCAAACTAGGGACATGTCAACATACATGATCATCGGGCTGTCGAAGAGACTCTGCTTGACTCCTGCCAACATTGAATTTTCTTGCCGATCTACTGGAGATGTATAACCTTGAAGCGCTAGGTAGAGGGATCGATCAA